>ML803033.1:103527-116184 GCA_009831015.1 Picea engelmannii
GCGCTCCGTATTCCACAGGCTGTCGAAGTCCCAAAATAGGTCGACATGACCAAGAATCTCCCAAAACTTGGTTAAGGGCCAACACTACCTTTATCTCAAGCAATCTAATTGTTGTCGAGCTCTATCTAAATTGCGTCCCAATTAATATTTGAAACACATCCTCTCTCCGAAAGATAGACTTCTTGCATTCACCCCACACCTTCTACCATTAACTCTTCTTGAGAAAAATCCCCTACCTTAATCAATCCTATCATTGGACTTTCTCAACATAGTTTTCTTTCCTTGTAGCCAATAACTATAACATCACAGACTTGAGAGGCCTTTTTAATTAACTTTCATGTGATGGACTCACTACTTTTCTCCTTTTCTCCATTCCCACCTTCTCTTTGCATGTGGATGCTCTTTGAAAACATACCCATGGGCATGATAGTTTTGGCACCAAAGGGGTATCTTCTAGTAGTTCCTTTCACCCTACTCAATTTCCATCTCCACTAGGAGATCTTCATGAAGGTATAATTCCACCAAGATTTTGGCTACTTTTCTATCTACTTTGGTCAATGTATTCTCTTCTAGATCAATGAATGAACCTAGCCCATTTTGGATTTCCTCCAAGGTTGCTTTGTTCTAGAGCTCCACGGGGGGACCTGGTAACTTGACCTAAATAGGTTGGGAAGACTATAATTCCTTCATGGGATTGAAAGATGGTGACCACCTCTTTAAATCTAGAATTCATGGCCCCCAATACCATTTTCCAAATAGATTTTTTCAAGAATCTACTCATAATCAAAATTTGAAAGCTATACATCCCCATGTAAAGAAATGAAACTCTAGCACATATGCAATTTTCCCCAATCATACCTTCTCCATCCAATTTCACAATGGATTTTTTGAGATAGTATTTCCAATGAACCTCCCTATAACAAATTTTACACTTGGAGAAAGAACCTCATCCACAACTATGTCTTCTCCCAAAACTAACTTAAGTCTCTCCTTTCTACCAAGAACACACTTATTTTTCATTTTCTTCAATATGAACCCTAGCTGGTCACTTCTTACATGTTCATCTCTAGCTTCCAAAATACCTCCTGACAATTCTTCCATATTCATGGCTCTGAATCCTAGCCCATATCTAGACCCTTCCTTAGAGTTTCTCTTAGTTTCTAGACAAAAAACCACAACCAAAGACCCTCATATTCGTTGACATTTAATGTTGAGAATCTTGTATTGATACCTTCAAAGCTCTCATTTTATTCCTTTAAAGACAAGACCTTAGGATTTCCATGCATGACAATATGGACTTGACCTTGTACCATGGTACCTGCAAGAGGGATTAACCAATATACAACCTCATCTCTTGAAATCTCTAGCACTTTCATATTCTAGATTCCTAAGGTTTGGGAAGGGAACAAACCTTGAATTTGTCCCCCTTGTCACATAGGGTTTGTGAGTGCCTAGGGATTAATGGAGGAACTTTGGATTTTCCCTCACCTTTCTTCAATTATTGCTAGACTGAATTCCCTAGTTACTTTCCAATGTTAAATCAACTTGTCTCTAGACCTAAAAATTGACTTGAGAAGTTCCTCTTCCCCTTTCTCCATATAGTCCAATAGCTCCTCCTCCATTCTCCCCCTTTGCATTCTCCATAAAATTGTTTTCTAAATATATATTTGTGAATATAAGACATATTTTTCGAAAAAAAACTTCACAAAAGTAGTATTTTTTTAATAATATGGAAAGTAAATTATCTTTGTGGATTATATAGATGGATATATTTTATTAAACCATCTATGAGACTGAATGGCCATACAAGACTTTACACTCAATGTGTGATTTTCCAAGAAACAAAAACAAGAAAATAAAATAACTAGAGCAAATTGTGTAACGACATGACCCAGATCATGGACTTGGCCTACTCAATTGAGCCTAGTCCCCTTCAATCTACATCAATGAATAACTTCCCAATTGACTCCACTCCTAACAATCAACACTTCATAGTTGATAGTGATAGCTAGAAGAACCTCATCTCAGCGGAGGTCATGAAGTGGTTGGCTCTGCTAATAACACCACACCCACAGTCGCACACCATTGGATGGCTCCACCAAGGGAGCGATCTCCACGTCAGTGAACAATGTCGCTTTCCCTACGACATCAAGCCCTTGAAAGATGAGGTATTGTGTGATGTCACCCCCCTTGAATTTTGTGATGTACTTTTGGGCCAACCCTATTTATTGAAACGTCATGTTGTATATAAGTCTAGGCCTCATAGTGTTATTATTACTTTGGACAAGAAATTGTACAGGATACTCGAGGTAATCCCACCTACTGCCATTTCCTTGATCTTTACCAAGAAATGGAGGAAGGTAATATCTCAGCCTGGGAAGTTTGTCTTCTTTGTGATTCATGCTCAAAGTGAGCAGAAGGTTGCAGCCACATCGATGGCCTCCACGATAGGTCTCTCCATGTAGCAGAAGGAAGTGGATAAGGTCATGGAAGAATACAAAAACATCTTCTCCTCACCCACTAGGGTACCTCTCCACTGTTAGGTCAAGCACTCAATCAATCTGACCCTCGATGCATCACTACCCAATGGGCCAGTCTATCATCACTCTATGTCACAAAATGAGGAAATCAAGCACCATATATGAGAGTTGCTAGAAAATAGGCACATCCAACCAAGCTCATCGCCTTTTGGAAGATCAATCGTGCTTGTGCAGAAGAAATATGGGACCTCGTGACTCTGCATTGATTATCGGGTCCTAAATAACCTTAGAGTCAGGAACCAATACCCAATTCCCTGAATTGATGATCTCCTTGACCAATTCAAGGGGGAAAAATACTTCAGTAAGATTGATCTGAAGTCTAGCTACCATGAAGTCCCAATAGAGTAGACCGATGTATGGAAGACTGCCTTCAAGTCCAAAGAAGGTATTTTCAAATGGTTGGTCATGCCTTAACAACTTTCATTAGATGATGTACGATATCTTGCGACCTTTCATCAATTATTTTGTGGTGGTGTATTTGGATGACATCCTCATCTTCAACGAGAGTTGGGTGGAACACTTGCAGCTTATTCAATAAGTTTTGCACACTCTGTGGCAACACAAGTTATAAGAAAATTTGGAAAAATGCTCCTTTGGCATTAAGAGGGTCCAATACCAAGGCTACATTGTTGATGAGGATGGGGTTCATGTCGATCCAGTCAAGATCTAGGTCATCTGTGAGTAGCCAGCCCCGATCCCACTCACTAAGCTTCAGGGCTTCTTAGGCCTTGCCAATTTCTATCACAGGTTCGTGTTGGGATTCTCCCACATTGCATGGGCTCTTAGCCTTGTGACCACGGGTGATGGCAAGGAAAAATTCATGTGGGGTGAGTCACAACAGAAAGCGTTCTATGATTTGAAGCAACGCTTGTGCTCAGCCTTGGTTCTCTCATTACCTGACCTACAACAACCTTTTGAGATTGAGACATATGCTACAAACTATGATGCGGGTGCAGTTCTCACTTAGCATGGACATCTTGTGGCCTATCATAGTGATACACTATCATATATTGTCTGTAAGTACCCCACTTACGACAAAGAAATGTACTCCATTGTACAAGCCTACCACCAGTGGAGGCATTACATTCTTGGGAAGGAGAAAATCATCCACATTGATCATAAGCCTTTGTAGTTCATGCAGACAGAAGGAAAATTGCAGGATGACTACCATCATAAGTGGTCCACATAGTTGTAGTAGTTCCATCTCAACATCAAGTATAAGACATGGAGAACCAACCACATCGCTGATTGCCTCAGTCAGCTTCTAGTTGTAGCACTAACCACGGTGCTACAATCCTAAGGACATGAGACCTTCAGATGGCTTCAACTCTACAAGAGCGATCCCGATTTTGCCACTTCCTACCATATACTGGGAACAAACACAATTGTTATTGATTTCCATCTTCAGGAATGGTTGTTGTGCCATTTGGGCCATCTCTGTGTCCCATCAAGCGAGCGAGCAAAGGTAATTTGGGAATCTCACTACAGTCGGGTGGCAGGACACTTCGATGTAGAAAATACAATGGTAGTACTTCAACAACATTTCTATTGGTCAAAACTTCGACAAGATGTCAACAAGTATAT
Source organism: Picea engelmannii (assembly GCA_009831015.1). Taxonomy (NCBI): domain Eukaryota; kingdom Viridiplantae; phylum Streptophyta; class Pinopsida; order Pinales; family Pinaceae; genus Picea; species Picea engelmannii. The sequence goes on from ML803033.1 coordinate 107,652, forward strand.
TAAATTCTGCACGGTCTATGCCATTGCCAAACTGACCATAAAGAAACAAGGCATGTACACCCCTCTACCTACTTTTGACATACCATGGGAATCCATATTGATGGACTACGTGTCAGTCCTTCCTTCAACCAAGCAGGGAAATGACTTTGTTTTCATGGTTGTTGATTGATTTTCCAGGATGGTGATTCTCGCCGCCTACAAGAAGAGCATCATAGTGGAGGCCACTGCGAAGCTCTTCTTTGAAAGAGCGTGGATAAATTTTTGGATACCACAAACCATCATCTCAGATCAAGACAACCGATTCCTCGACACATTCTGGTCGATTCTCTAGTCACGGCCAGACACCAAGCTCACCAAATCCACGACCTTCCACCCCCAAATGGATGGCCAAACTGAGTTCATCAACAGGATGATCGTGCATATATTTCACATGTACAATTCCAAGCATCTGCACACATGGGATGAGAGTCTTCCCTATGTTCAACACAACTACAATAGATCCATACATAGCTCAACTGGTGATAGCCCCTTTCAGGTGGGGTTGGGATCTCAACAATTGGTTCCCATGGATGTTGCACTACCCCTTGCATCCATATAGGCATAATCATCCCATGCTTAAACCAAAGTCGACAAAGGCACCTGGTACATTGTACATACCATTGCATATCATTCTAGCATAGTGATAGTTGCAATTTTCATATTGTCTTGATTCATTATGTATATATGTATGCTCATGATCATATGCTAGACTAGAGATTCTTTTATTTGTTTATTATATCATATATGAGCAAGGGGTGATATCACCACCTTAGCGATTACTAGTATCCTTTGTTGAGATTTAGTAGGCACATGTCATACTAGATATGTTGAGGTTCTCATGCACTCTACGGTGAGCACATGTCCCCGAGTTGGAGCCAGATGTTATCCCCTAGCCTAGGGATAACTAAGGAGATCACGTCTCAAGGCCCACAGGTCCTAGACATGGAGTACCGAGAGCCAAACGACTTGGGAATGGCCCTGGAGGGCCCCTCTTTTCATCAATGCAGTACACTTATCACCAACAACAGTATCCATCCCACCAACCTGGTCTTGGAGTAACGATGGGTCTTTCTCCATGAGGTAATGAGTCTGGGTATCATGGTATGTATCACTCTAATTTTTGAAGCACTTGAATATGTTGTATTGAATCCTTCTTCATTTCATGACATTTGATTGGAAATTATGCTCTTTTCCTCGTTCATACCTAGAGGGGTGACATTGTGCCCTAGTAAGTTGATTTCCCTTTAGGATGGGTTGCTATTGGGTGGATCTGTGAAAGGTCATCGTCTATTCCCTCCATACTTACCATTTTCTATCTTTATTCCTTTTATCTCCCCTATCCTTTTTTAGGCATTGGGATTAGCTACAATAGGAAGGGTTGTACCTTACCTCGTGGGAAGAAATGGCTAAAGGCCTAGAGGATAAAAGTAGCTGGAAAGAGTTAAAATCCAATGTTGAAACCTTTGAGATGCTTCGCCCAGGGATCCCTGAGAAAGAAGTGAAAATATTTTCAGTAAGAAAAGGGGACCCATAGAATACATAAACAGTCAAGGTACTAGTTGATGGATAGGATGTCTCATCACGAGCCAACCTATTATGCCCATGGGAATGTAGTGGTATGACACTACCACCTATCTGGTCACCAAAATCGAGTAGTGGATCTTGGTGGCATAACCAAGCGAAAGGAGGTCTCATCATGAGCCAACATTCTCATTTTCATGAAATGTTTGTGGATAACGTTGTCACCTCTGGTCATCAAGCCAGGACAGTAGCCCTCAACTATTTGCTTGAAGCACAAAAACAAAAGATCAAAATAAATAAAGCTAAGAATAAAAAGGAAATGAATGGGATAGGAAACAATTGCATTTATGACAAGGTGCAACTTTCCCTCTACAAAGGCACCCATAGGTAAGACTTTACATTTATTTGTTATTACATGCACCCCATGCCCAAACAGTTACCCCAAGCCACCTCATACACTTACATGACTTGGATTAGATCCCACTTGGGAAACACCCCACACTTAAGAGAGGTTAGCCCAATAGAACACCCTAAGACCTTCTCCAAACCTAACTTGTCAAGTTGCATAATGTCTTTGAGCATTTGTCTGGGTTAAGGGGGGTTTGATGCAAATGTTTGGGTAATTTAATTATTGAATGTGATTTAGATGCTATGATCCCTTTGACTTGTGAACCCCTGGAGGGCGTACTTGTTTTTGTTGCAGGACCTTGCCTGATGGACATGTACACATGAGGGAATGAATAGCTCGGACCTTCATGGGGGCTTAAAGCCCAGAAATGGATGTTGCAACCCCAACTAGGGGTAAGAATAAATTGAAGATTTGCACTGGGAAAAAGTAGGACGTTGCCTTTGGAGGCACCCTAGCAGACATAGACCCAGGGGACCTTTCTCTTCCACATGGATGTTGGCCCTTGAGGGCCTTGGACATCACCATCATGACCCTAGACATCACCCATAACTAGGGCTTTCATTTTGGAGGCATTTATGAGCATGGTGGCACGTGTGGGCATCATCTGGGGATTCTAGAGGCCAATTGCCCTACATTTTTAGCTCAATGTTCCACCTTTAGGCCTCAACGTCACCCTAGAAGGGCATGACGTTACCCTTGGAGGTGTCTTTAGATGCAAATTAATTTTAATTATGTCAAATTTAAATTTTATTGTAAATTGGCCAAGTCGGCCTTATTTTTGACCTAAAATTAATTAAAGGTCAAAAATTTGTATAAATAAACATAAAGTACTCTCATTTTAGACATCAGAACTTGTCATTTGAGACAAGAGGTCTGAAATTTGAGTCCCATTGAGATTTATTGGCTGAAATCACAAGGCACCATTCTTGTTTAAGGCTATTTTTTGCAACTTGGATCAATATTGGAAGTTTTGTGGTGATCTTGCATGGTATTCTCATGATTATTCTTGGTGAAAGTAAGTAAAATATGCATTTTTTTCATCTATTGAATGGTTTTATTTGCCCATACAAGATTATGAAATTGCATGGTGTACTTAATGCTTGAAATAAGAAACTTAAATTGCTACTTTCTTACTTTTTATTTGCCAAGCTTTTCATTGAATTGATCTAGTAACTAGTGAAACCCTAGAGCTCTAAATTGCTAGCACTCTATGGATTTGGAATTAGTTATTGTTGCATAAGTATTACTCCATAAGAAGGCTAAGGAGAGCAAGGTGCTAGGGCCTAGAATTTCCTACACCCTAGCATCTTGTCTCTTGAGGTCAAAACATAGGGGGACTTAAATTACTACTTCTCCTATGCCTTTTCCCCTCTTAGAAATTTGTGCATCATCATAAATTGATTTGTAGCCTTAGAAGAAGTCATCCACCTTGATTCCATTACCCTTGAAGGCACTAGTCCTCCTCTCTTACTTCTGGACAAGACTCAACTCAAAATCCTTCACTTCATACTCAAACTCTTTCACTTTGTACTCTACTATTTTGCTAACCTAGTCTATAAATACTAACAACTAATTTGCTACTGTCACAATCATTTCTAAAACTACCATTTTGTAGCTTGTATTAGCCTACTAACCATCTAAGTCATCCCATAATTTGTATAAGGCAGGGTACTATCAATAAGTGTTAAAGTGTATGTTTAAATTACCTTTTTAGAGTGAAAATTATGAAGGTGTTACCGCTGTCATAACTTCTGTTACAACCATTGTTGCAGCCCTTAAAAACCCTAAATTCATCCATAAAATCATTGGGCACTTGTACTGAGCAAACCATAATCATTGGGTATTGAAGTAGTGTCTTATTGCTTTATTATAGTGCCTTTTGTGAAGTGGTTTCCATTGTTGTCATCATCATTAATTAATGTTGTTATAAATGTTTGGACAACCAATTAAGTCATTCATCGACTTGTATTTATCTTGAAAAGTGTGAGTGACAAACCATTATCAAGTTTGCAAGGCTATTGTAACTCGTCCTTGTCATCGTAACTTGTACCTTTGAAGATACATTGTTGCTACTGTAATCTCGCTTTCATTATATAGTAATTTCTTCAAGCAACACGTAATTTTCTTAAGAAGTCATTGATTAAAACTGTTGCTACTAACATTTAACGTTTCATTTGTAAAGGGAAGGTACAAACTCATTCTCATTTCCCTTTTTGCTTTTAAAATTCACCAAAGTGACTTCTTCTGCTGAGTGACCTAGAGAGAGGGGTGGGTTTTCACCGTATATTTTTCCCTTCATCAACTAGCTAGGTCTTGGGACGTCTCCCTTGGAGTGAGGTTTTCCTCCTCCTAAAGAGAAATAGGTACCCTATTGGGGTGACAGTGATAGGGTTACCTCTTTGTTACATCAATCTAGGCCTACTTTCCTTTAGGCTTTGGGAAAGTATATATTGTGCGATAACTAGCCTTAGGGTTTACACCTTAAAGATAAGGATTGCTAGAGTGCAAGCATATTTGGGCTCTAACAACCTTTTCTCCCTTATTAATGCTTAAAATAATTTAAAATCAAATGCGTAGGGATAAAATCCTAAAGTGTAGTCACTTTTGGGCTTTAGGATACTAACCCTAACAATGATTTCTTCACAAATTTTGGACAAAATTAACCTCGTGAGGGGAGGAAGCACTTAGGATCCTCTCTTAGGGTTTCACCAAGCAAGATGTCTATCATGGAAAAGTAAATTTACTGTGAAACATAAATAACATGAGGATAAAATTGTAGAACATTCACTTACTTGACCAAGCAACCATGAGATAAACCCTAATTGTAGAAAATTCCCTCCAAAACTAGCAAAAGCATCCACAATTTGACCCTCCAAGCACAACACATAGGTCTAGAAGAGATAGATAGCCAAAGAGGGTAAAAGTTTAGACTTGTCTCTCACAAAGGTGAGAAGTGATGATCCAAAATGAAATGTGAGGGTGACCTATCTATATGAGGTCACCCTAAACCAATTTGTCCACATAACTTTTTCAACTACAAAATAGAAGAGTGTCGACCCCTTAATTTTCATATAGAATATGCCAAAAATAAAAAAAATACATGAAAAAAAACCCTAAAAGGGTGAAGTTATATGATAGAAAGGTGGTGTCATGCTCAAGTGTGAGACGTCAAGGCTCAAGGAGTGAATCGCTAGACCTCCAAAGGCCACGTGTCATGCCTCTAATTCACAGGAGTGTGAGGCAAGGTGTCTCCTTAACTTAAAACATATCCAATCACCTCTGGAACCATGAAATACATCAAACCCTAGCCACAAAGGATAACGTCAAGGACATAGGGTGATGTCATAGGCCTCCAAAGGCCACATCCAAGTGTAAGAGGGGTGTAATTTCATCCTCATGTGTTGTCAAAGTGCCTCCAAAGGCAATGTTCTCCATCCTTTGTGCACAAAAGGATTTGGGTGTTCTGCCCAGCCCCTGGGATTCTCGGGCCATGTATGTGGCATACTGACCAAAACTGCTCAAACCAAGCCCATTTTTCCATCATCCAAGGTTACAAGGATGCAAGAGCCACTATCTGAGGGTGTATAGTTACCAAATGACTCATTGTTGTCCATCACATGTGCCAAAGTCCTGTAATAGGGCACAACCCAAAATGCCCCTTGAATAACCATGTCAGGGTCATTCAAAACAAAGCAAAATATAAGACAAAGTAAACCAATCTCATAAGACATGTTAGTCCTTAAATCATGCAAAGTAAGTTGATGCCTAAGATAAAATCCATGTAAACAATTCACCCTAGTATCCCCTTCAAGTATCATCCAAGCCCAAGACCTTGTGTGAGTTACCAAGTTTAAGTATGGGAGGGACTTCGTCCAGCCCTATTAGTTGTGCCACCTAGACATTAAATAAATAACCCAGGTAAAGGGATAGGTCCCGAGAGTGACAAGGGAAAGTAAAAACCCATCAAAATTAAGTGTGAAGATGTTAAGGTTTAGGGCTTCCTTCATGGCTTATGGTGTCCATCTCTATGAGCTCTTTTGTTGAGGGTGGGCTTGCTCTTGAGTTAACCAATATTTTCATGCAACCTTTTCCCAAACCCCTTCATTAGTCATCTTTCCAATCCCTTATTTCATTTATAATTTGCAAATTTGAGGGTCCCCCTTCATGGGTTTCCAAGCTTTAGAATTACTTTTTTGGGACTGGGGTGAGCACTGAATGAGTAGAGATTAATTTTTGGACATTTTTTGTGGTCCTAATTTACTATGTTCACTTTCTTTTTAGCATCCTTTTCTTATTCTTTTATAGTTGTTGCAATCTACCTCCGGGCCGTCAAACCATTTCTCATGAGAGGATGGGCCATAACTGAAGTTTAGAATAGATGAATGGCTTTATGATGGAAAATTTTAAGTATATTCGGGAGTGAAACATTACCTATGGGAGCCCCCCCCAGTTTTACCCCTTTAACCTGGGCAGTGACAACACATGACTAGGGCATAGAAGTTGACCACCAAGGTGAAACAAGGCAACCAAGACAATTTCTCAAGTAGTGGATCCATTATCCAACCTCAACCAATGATCCTTGTCCACATGCCCAATGAAATAAACACAACACCTTGCATGAAAAAATGACTAACCATACCTCATGGTGACATTGGCTTACCATGCCCCATACCCTGGGTTACTTGAATGTGACGAGCCTTGGTTGATTTGTGTTGGGAGGCAAATTAGGGGGGATGTTGGGCTATCATTTATGGACATGTTTATCATCATCATGATGGTGTAGATCATGTTATCCATTGTAGGCATCGAGACATGATCTCCTCTAGTTACCCCTAGGCATTGGGTGGTAACCGTCCCAATAAATAAATTGGGAGGAGGAACTAAGGACTACAAAGTCCCTTTTAAGGGGTGTCATCCATTTTCCAATTTTGAAACCATATCAGGCAACATGATAAATTTTTCTTCCAATGCTTCATTCCTTTATTATTCATTTTTGTAAGTTTTGTGAACTCCTTTTATTTCTTCCTACGTCCTTCCAACTACATAGTGGCATTGATTACATGTATGTTTTGAGCCCGAGTCTCCACTGCAACCTTGTACTCCCATTATTCCTTCCACCATTCCCATTCTCAAATAGAAAAAGACAGTGCATCCCAAATCTCCCCCACATGATGCGCACACTACCCCATTCCCCTATGTAGGTCTACATTTTCACATAAGGCATAATGGTTTGAGTGACGGGAGCTAGCCATAATTCTACAGTGAACACTCCTAGAAATCAACCCTTTCATAATAACAAAAAACAACAATTCACCCCATAATTCACCACCCTCAAAGCAATCTCCACATTGGAATTCAATGCCCAAACTCAATGTAATTGATAAGCCCACTAGCACTCGGTTTAGGAATTCTCCAAAATTCACCACCCTGGCTTGCAACTAATTCCAAATCACATGCAAAGGGAAAAATCAGAAAGACTGAATTATACCACATTCAAATCTCTATCCCACTTTCATAGAGTTATCAAAACTCACTCTAGGTATGATTCAATAACACAATATCATAGTTTGTGGGGGCTTAAATGCATGTAGTTTCTCCATCAACTTTCCCCGCCATTTATCTATGCATTGTGATTGCATTGAACTTTGGGTACACAAAAATAAAATCATGGGAGTCAAGACGATGTTAAGTACCCTGCCCCCTTGTTTTAACTTGCCCTACTTCTAACAAGATTGCTTCATTTTCTTGCATATCAAGTAAAGAGTTATGGGTTCTTGGGACTTGGTAAAATTCAATAGATTCAAAAATTTCCACCAAAACTTGTTCCCTATGCATGAATCATCCAAGGTGGATGTCCTATGACATTAATTATGAGTATTGAGTCCCCACAAATACAATATTCTTAATTGCTTTGTTGTTTAGTATCACTAATCTGTAGTATAATGTTAGTGCCTATTCTTGCATGTTGGTGGTGTCTCCAATCCCTCACATGAAGCTTAATTCGTAATGTCCATTGGGATCAAGAATGATACCCCCTCATACCTGCCACCCAATATATTTATAGTTTTTAATATAAAAAATTATTAATGTTGTGTGCATGTGTGGATTGGATCTAGCTTGGGTGGTTGAGGGGAGGAGTGTTATCCTCCCCACCCATGTTCAATTCTTGCAAGTGACATGTTGATCTCTTAATGAGTATATTGTTGTAACAACCTTAAAATTTTTGTTGAAAAAATATTGAGCTTCTATGGAATCCATTTACCCTGGATACTATCCTCAGAATGAGGGAAAGTTCCTAGTGAGTTTCCCTAAGATGTGCATTTCATTGGGAAAAATATTTAAAATTAAATAATAATAATATTGATAACAATAACAATAATAATAATAACACACACACACACACCTATATACATGTTTGTGTGTGTGCGTAGGTTGAGTGTATGAGAGGAAAATTTGTTTCCTCCCTTGTCCGGGTTCAAGTCCTACTTTATGACATGATTTCTCTTTGTGAGCCGATTGTTGGTGAGATGTTAACTCGACCTTGAGCCCTAACGAATCCAATTT
>ML803033.1:143695-175244 GCA_009831015.1 Picea engelmannii
CCCTGCGTTTATATTCTTGGCTTGAATTTTGCAATCGTTCCTTCACCTGACTATGAAGTTCCCTCATCGCCTCTGCAAAATTTTCTGCACTAGCGCTCCTAATTGCGGTCTGTTCTGAATCCCTCAGTTCAAAAATTCCTCTTGGCTGCATGCCATAAACAATCTGAAATGGACTCTGGCCTGTGCTCCTGTTAACAAAGTCATTATAAGCAAACTTTGCCTATGGTAATATATTGTTCCACTGGCTGTGGTGTTTCATCACCAAGCTTCTCAGCAAGTCTCCCAGACTCCTATTCACCACCTCCCTCTGTCCATCCGTCTGAGGATGATAAGTCGAACTAAACAACAAGTTAGTTCCCAGCTTCTTCCATAAGGTCCTCCAAAAATGCCCTATGAATTTGGTGTCTCGATCCGAAACTATACTTCTCGGCAACCCATGAAGTCGAATGACCTCTTTGAAAAATAGGTTCACGATGTGAGTCGCGTCACTGGTCTTTTGACATGGAATGAAGTGTGCCATTTTGGAAAACCTATCCACCACCACAAATATTAAATCACAACCTCTTTGTGTTCTTGGCAACCCTAGTACAAAATCCATGCTAATTGCATCCCACGGTCTCTATGGTATGGGAAATGGTTGATAAAACCCCACATTATGTCTGCTTCCCTTCGAATGCTGGCAAAATCTGCATCGGTCCATGAATCTCTTGACATTTGCTCTCATTCCCGGGCAAAAATATGACTCATTTAGCTTTGCGAACGTCTTGTCATGACCAAAGTGCCTTGCCAATCCTCCACTGTGTTTCTCTTTCAGCAAGTTCTACCTCATGGAGCATTTTGGAATACACAGTTGATTACCTTTGAACAACAATCCTTCATGGATCATGTATTCTATCCACGGGCTTCTGTCCCTGAGAATTGGATGCTCAGCTGCTTCATATGCCTCCTTAAAATCTGGATCATCTCTGTACATGTGCTTGAGGTCATCAAAACCCAACGTTTTGACTCGGAACTCTTGCAACAACAAACACTTCCTGCTCAAAGCATCAACAACTTTGTTAGTAGTACTAGAAATATGTTTTATCACAAAAGTGAAATTTTGCATATACTCAACCCATTTGACATGCTTCTGATTCAACTTCTCCTGTTGAGTAACAAACTGCAGTGCATGATTGTCACTGTACAAGACAAACTCTTTGGGTATCAAGTAATGCCTCCATTTCTTCAATGCCTGGATGATAGCGTAAAATTCCTTATCATAAGTGGAATATTTCAACTTTGCTTCACTCATCTTCTCACTGAAATACGCTATCGGTCTGTCTTCCTGACTCAAGACTGCTCCGATTGCAAATCTGCTTGCATCGCATTTCACCTGAAATGTCTTTTGGAAATCCGACAACACCAAAAATGGTTGTTCCGTGATCTTCCTCTTCAACAGATTGAAGCTCTTCTTGGCCTCTTCAGTCCAGTGAAAAGATTTGGGTCTTTTCTTCATGGTGTCCATCATCACTACGCTAATTCCACTGAAATTTCTAATGAAATTTCGGTAGAAACTAGCCAATCCGTGAAAAATTCTCACCTCAAATATGTTCTTCGGTGATGGCCAATTCTTGATTACTTCCACCTTATCTGGATCCATCCTCAACTCATTTGCTGAAATAACAAACCCCAAATAAATGAGCTTTGTCTTCATGAATGAGGATTTCTTCATGTTTATCAACAACTTCTCCTGCTATAATTTTTGCATCACTGTAGCCAAATGTTTCAGATGCTCCGCTACTGTTTTACTGAAAACCAGTATGTCATCCAAATACACAATGACAAATTTCCCGATGAACTCCTTCAGGACTTCGTTCATCAGCCTCATGAAGGTACTTGGAGCATTTGTTAAGCCAAACGACATGACAAGCCATTCATACAAACCCTCGTTAGTCTTGAATGCTGTCTTCCACTCGTCACCTTCTCTCATGCGGATTTGGTGATAACCACTTTTCAAATCAATCTTTGAAAAATACTTCGCTCCACTTAAGGAATCCATCAGATCATCCATCCTCGGCAATGGAAATTATACCTGATGGTTATCTTGTTAATTTCTCTTGAATCAGTACACATTCTCCAACCTCCATCTTTCTTCGGACTGAGTACTGTTGGACCAGCACATGGACTCAAGCTTTCCCTGACTAATCCTTTGTCCAACAAATCCTGGACTTGTCTCTTAACTTCTTCATTCTCCCGCGGCGTCAATCTGTACGTGGATTTGTTTGGAAAAATGGCTCCTGGTATGAGATCAATATGATGACTCACACTTCTGATCGGTGGAAATGAACGAGGTAATTCGTCCACTACAATGTCAACAAACTCTTCCAACAGTTCCTGAATCTCCTCTGGTAAATTATCCACTCTTGTGCTAGTCAGAACAATTTTTGGTTTTCTGACCACAATGAATTGTGGTTCCTCCTTCTTCTTAACCTCATTAAGGAGTTCCTTCCCACTCATGAGAAGTACAATGTTGCTTACTTCCATTTTTACCTCCTTATCCTTAATTGGAAGCAACATGTGTGTCCTCCCATTCTTCTCTAGGGTGTATGTGTTCATTCTCCCATCATGAATCACATTTTTGTCATATTTCCATGGTCTACCTAGAAATAGATGACAAACATCCATAGGAATTACATCACATAAGATCTTATCATTATATCCTCCTATTTTGAATTCAACCAAACATTGTTTAGTGACAGTTACCTGGTGTCCTTTTTGTAGCCATGAGGCTTTATATGGGCTTGGATGATCAGTCGTTTCCAACTCCATCTTCTCTACCATCTCTGTAGATACGATATTTTCCATGCTACCACTGTCTACAATGACCTTGCATACCCTGTCCTTGGTTTTGCAAGCAGTCCTAAAAAGTCTGGTCCTTTGGACTGAACTTTCCACCTCTTTCTCTGGTGTCAAAAGGACTTTTCACATCATCAATGATCTTCCACCTTCAGCGTCTTCCACCTCCACGTCTCACCTCCGTGCCTCAGTGATGTGAGCTTCTCCAACGTCCTTCTTTTTATCTGGACACTCATAAGACTTGTGCCCATTCTTTCCACATGTGAAACATGTGATTACTCCACCTCTTCCTCTTCCCCTACCTCTAGTATGAGGAAAAGTGTTACTATCAGCATAATCTCCTCTCTGCTCAGTATGTTGTCCTCTCTGTTCAACATATTACCCTCGCTGTGAGGTTCCACCTCTCTCAGTTCTTTTGTATTTAGGCTCAGACCCGAACTTCCAGTCCTCCTTGGGCTTCTGATACTTATCCTGGGCAACTGATTTACCTCGGGCTTGACTTCTGCCTCGACCTCTTTGACTCTTCTTTCGGCTCATCTTCTCTTCCGCTTTTAGAGCCATCTGGTAAGCATCTTACATCGTTCGGATGGTCAACATACTCATCTCATCCCAAATTTCATATCTCAGGCCATTCATATACCTAGCCACTTTTTCATCATTGCTTTCACGATGACCTTCCCTGATATTCAACCTATAAAATTCTTCAGTATATTCCTTTACTAACATCAGCTTCTGTCTCAGGTTCTGCATTCTTCTGAACAGAGTAATCTGATAATCCCTGGGAATGAATTTTTCCTTCATCTTTGCAATCATCCTGTCCCAGCTCTTAATTTTTTGCTTGCCTTGCCAACGCCTATTCGCTTGTAGTTCATCCCACCACAAGAATGCATGTCCTTTTAATCTCGTGATGGCATGCTTGACCTTATTGTCCTCTTCAACATATTCATAGTCAAAATATGTGTCTAGAGCTCTAATCCAGTCTAGAAGCTCGTCTACATCCAGATTTCCCTCATAAACTGGAATGTCCATTTTCGCCTTTGCACCCATTCTTGCAACAGCTTTAAGCAAGCGTTCATTTGCTGCATCTTCTGCTGTGACTTCTTCGTCTCCATGCCCAGCATCATCTTCACTTTCAGACGCACTGATATCTCCTGCATCAACTATGCGTTTTTGTCTTATCTCCATGTCCATAAGTCTGGCGCGTATGTTATGCAGATCTCTTTCTACTTCTGGATTCATCACTTGTCTACCCCTTCCTCTGGACGTATCCCTTTCCTCCTCTAGATCGGGTGATTGTCTATCTCTTCTCCTTGGTGGCATGGTGAATCTTCCTTCTCCCTGCTACAAAAAGCAAATAAGCTTTTCTAAGCTATGATACCAAACTGACGCAGACCGCTCCCTCTGCCTCGACAAAGACCTCTGCGCTGACCTCTCGGTCTTAAGGATCATTCAAAGTTCACTCTTGAGCCGTAGTGGCTCCTTCGATTCTTCCACTGGAATCCCCTTCAGATAATTGGCCCACAGATCCTTTCTGCTCCTCGCAGCTTTTAGGCTTGGTCACTGTTCTCTTTACGACATAAGAATAGAAACCGGGGTTCGGGGTTCTCAAACTCCTGATGTCATGACCCTTTGGTTCCCGATCTCACGAATACTGATTCCTCGATATGACTTTTCTTTTGGGACTTTCTCTGAAAGTTGAGGTTGTTACCACACGTCCTCAAATATGGACGGTCCTTGCTGCTTCAGGGTTTTCACTGTGAAAATTCCCGATACTTCGTTAAGATGAGGTGACGTTAACAGGGTCCCACATGGAGCTCTCCTCTTTTACAAAAATCGAGCTTCGCGGTTCCAAGTCGAAAATTCTCCTTGTCTCCCTGACTCGCGAAATGCGGATCCCCGAATTCCCTCGGATTTCTGATACACGTCCCAAGTGGATGGCCGGTTCAGATCAACCCTCGAGTTTCACCAATTATATAAACCCCAACTACTTACCTATGTAAGTCCCGATGACCAAAAGGCCGATGGGGCTTCCGATCTTGTCCACGTGTACCAACTGATGGATGGCCAATCGTTATGGGATTTCCAACATGGATTTTCCCGATCTCTTGCTCGTAGAACTCCCGGTTTCGCGAATGCCGAAATCTCAATGGCCACGCCTCGAGTCAAAAATTTCCTCCTCTCGTTCACGAAGCTTAAACTCCGTGCAACTCCTAGTCAATCCAACGACTGACGGGTGTCTGTGTGATGATCCGACAGTCCACAATCTCCTGAGCTTGAACTCCAGACGTAGTTGTAACCTTCTCGCTTCTCTGGCAGATCTGACGGCTGACGGGATTTCGCTAATCCTCCCCACAGATTCCTGACCATCGGTTTCTCTCCTTTGATGATTCTACGAAGGAAACCAAGGACTCTTCCCTGGACTTATCCGCTTACGCTACAAACTTCCGATGCCCCTTAATGTTTTCAAAGGCCTTACTCCTCCTGAGCTTCTCACAACTTTGAGCCTCAAAGAGGATCTTTGCACGCACTCTTTGTAGAAATTCTCAGACACTTCCAAGTGATGAATACCTTCAACTTTGCGCACTCCTGCAGCAGCAGTCCCTCACACCTTATTCAGGTTCACAACCCTGAGACTTTACCTTGCCCGCGCACTCCTTGCACGGCTCCTGTGTCCAACTGCACTTCTGGGGAAATGAGAACAAAAGTAAAACTATCCGAGCTTCAGAGACACAACCCTGAATTCTTGTCGACGCACTCCTTGCAGACACTTCCACTGCACTCCTTACAGGAATTCTTACTCAGATAGAGAAACAATTGAAACTCATTCCCTCTTCCTTTCAGACTTCAACTTAGAACATGAAATCATATACACAACATATCAAAGCAAATGCATAACATGAAGCAAACATTCATGAGCATAACATCAATACACAGAGAACAACACAAACCATGAATTTGAATCAAAGCTTTCTATTAATTCAAATGTCTGTACATGGGTATTCTTACACATCTCTCTGCATGCTCTTGCTCTTCCTTCTCCAGAATAATGTTACAATGCACAATGAGGGTGTCTATATCCCGTTTCCCTCTTGTGCTCTCAAATAGTCTAATCTAGAATTAATTTCTATCTACCTGCATTAACTACTTTAAATGCCTCCTACCTACTAAGGACGAGAGCGTATGGCTCAAGGTCCCGATTACATCATACAAGTGTGTCTCTTCTTAAATGAATTCATTTAAGATGGCGCAACAATCTAAGGGAATTTCAAAATTTGTGTTGGCGTGTGTCCAGCTGTCTTTTGCCCTGCGCTGGCTTGCTTGATGTGGGAGATGCTCCTGCATCAGCTTGTAGCCTCATGGGAGCTCAAGCTAGGCTTGTTCTCCCAAAACTATCCACCAACTAGGTCCTGCAAGACAAATGAACATGCTGTCCAAGGATATCAAGTCATAACATCATGATAAGTGAATACAATCAATAAATAATCCATCCAAGCATGTGCATCAAAGATCACTATATCAAACAATTGACAACTCAAAGACACTATGCGACTTGTCAAGCTTAAATATGGGAGGGTTGATGAGGTGTCATATTGGGTAGGTCTTGCCCTAGGTCAAGGAGAGCTTCCAAGATATCCCTCTCTAAGCCATGTAAAGTGGATAAAGTTGTAGGGGTCAAGACTCAATGGGCATAGGGATCATGACATACAAGAGGTTGTAGTGTCTCCTTCATGGGTTCCTTTGTAGAGGGTGTGTGGTACCTTTGTCCGCAATGCAATTTTTCCAAGCCCATCAATTTCCTTTTATCTTTCTTTCTTTATTTTCTTTCAATATAGCATAAGGAGAGGTTGAAGGTCACTACCATGGCATAGTGACTAGATGACGACAATGTCACCCACAAACACCTAGTGGAAATGAGAAGGTTGGATCGTGATGAGGCTCCCTTTCTCTTAGCCATGCAACTAAGATCCATTACCCTGGTTTGGTGACTAGATGATGACAATGTCATACCACTAGATATTTATGGACATAGTAGGTTGGCTTGTGATGAGACCTCATAACCTTCAATTAACCTTTTAAGCATTCTTTATTATATTGTGGGTCTCCTTTAATCAAAGATAAGTGTTTTATTGTTTTCTTAGGTGATCCATGGGTGAAGCATCTGGAAGGTTTATACACGGATTTTATCTTTTACCCAACACCAATCCCTTTGGGCCTTTATCCCCTTCTTCCCATAGAATGAGGGACAATCCCTTCTTGGGTCAATACACCCTAAACTCCCAAGAGATAAGGAAATGGAGGGGAATACTGATGAAAAGTGGTAAGTATGGTTGAGAATGGTACAATGGCTTATCAAGGGAGTTCCCAGTAGCAAACCCATCCCCATGAAATACCACTTACTAGGGCACAATGTCAATCACCAAGGTGAAGCAGGTTAAAAGGCATAATGTCCAAGCATATATCATGAAATCTAGAGCAATATAAGATACAACATAATCAAATGGATTGAATATTGAAATGATGCTCACCATAATACAGACTTGTGCCTCATGGAGCAAGGCCCACTGCCTTACGGAAGCTAGTTGGTTTGGTAGATGCCATATGCAAACCTGTGACCATCTGTGGTGGTGAGTGGGTTTTCCATTTGTGAAAAGGGCACTATTGGTCATGTAGTCTCTCAACACCATATCTACAACCTAAGGGCCTCGAGACATCATCTCCTTAGTTATCCATAAAATGGGGATAACATGTTTGAGTAATTTTTTTCCTTTAATTTGGTTTCTTTCAAATGCAAGGGGCCTTCCTTCTTGCACCAAAACTACACCAATTCCATGTCCTGAGACAACACACTCCAGGATAACTATTTTTGTGAAGTCATGTGTGGCTAGAATGAGAGTTGTAAACTTGAGCTCCTTAAGTTTTTCAAAATCTTTAGTTGTTTCTTTAGTCCAATAAAATGCTTCCTTCTTTAATAATGTTGTTAAAGGTGTTACTATTTGACCATAGTTCTTGACAAACTTGTAGTAATGTCCTTTCAATCCTAAGAATCCTCTAAATTTCTTCAAGGTTTTGGAAATTGGCCATTCCCTCATAGCTTTAATTGTGTTAGGGTCAAATTTTACATTTTCATGCGATACAATATGACCCAAATATTCCACTTCTTGAACCCCAAAGGCACACTTGGAAGACACTTCGGAGACTTTGCATAAATTTGTTTCTCTTCCAATAGTTGTAATACTTTGTCAACATGTTGTACATGCTCTTCCCAAGATTTAATGTCGATTAGTATGTCATAAAAAATACTAGCACAAATTTTCTAAGGAAGGGATTGATAATATAATTCACCAAGCTTTGAAATGTTGAAGGAGCATTAGTAAGTCCAAGTGGCATAACAAAAAACTCATAATGACCTTCATGAATTCTAAAAGTTGTTTAGGGAATGTCTTCCTTCCTTATTATGATTTTCATCTAATAATTCATCAATGATAGGAATAGGAAACTTATCTTTGATTGTCATTTTGTTGAGTTGTCTATAATCTAGACACATAAGCCATGAATCATCCCTTTTTGTAACCATCACCACTAGCGAAGATAAATAACTTTTTCTAGGTTGAATGATGTCAGCATCCAACATTTCTTGGATCATACGCTTAATCTCACTTTTCTATTCATATGGATACCTGTAAGGCCTAATGTTAGGTGGTACACTTCCTAGTTGCAAATGAATAACATGTTCATGATCTCGAGTAGGTGGAAGACCGTTATGAATTTCACCAAATACCTTGGAATGATTGTTGATAACTATTTGGAGATCTAATGGAGCAGAGGATATAGATATTTCAACATCAAGTGAGCACAATTGTGCAATTACACCATGGTGTCCATTTTTTAGTAATTTTGTCATGCTATTACAACTTATCACCTTAGAGGGTTTCCCTTGGATACCTCTAAGCTCAATTTCCTTTCCATTTGAGGAAAATCTCATGAAAGATCTTGAAAATTAAATGCCATTGTTCTCAATGATTGTAACCATTGGACCCCTAATACAACATCAACACCACCCATTTGAATGGAAATCATGGGGCTATCCAAAAAATACTCCCCCATATTGAGCTTAACACAATGAAACTTTCTAGGACAATTTATGGTACCTCCATCTACAATCATTACTTGAAATTTCGGTGCTAGAAATACAAAGCAATTGAGATATTTTGCTAATTTGTAATTGGTGAAGTTATAGATACTACCAGAATCAATCAACATTGTTACCTTTTTTTCTTTTTGATGTATCCTTGTATCTTGATGGTTTATGGAGTACCGATGTCGACCAATGCATGAAAATATATTGTTGGATTAGTCTCTTATATATTTGGATATTTTGGTGCTTCCAATTCTTGATATTCTTCCTCCTCACAGTCTATGTAGAATAATTTCTTCCCACCAATTTTATGCCCCTTATTGTACTTGTTATCACAATTGAAACATAGTCCCTTTGCTATTTTTTCAATCCATTTGTTGATGTGTCAACCTTGTCGATTGAGGTGGGGTTTTCTTATGAACCCCAAAATGATCTCTGCTTCTCATGTATGCTCCAATGGTAGACTTGTATGTAGTCTTATTCTTGGCTTGGATATGACGATAAAATTGCATACCTTTGATAATATTTGAGGATGTCTTAATAAAAGCTCATGTTTAATGTCTTCTTTTAATCCACCCATGTAACACATGTTCATCACTTATGTCATCCACCCTTGTGGAAAATACCTTAAATTTTGAATTAAAATCTTCAATATCACCTAAGTGCTTGATTATGGTCAATTGACTGAAGTAGTTACATTCCAAAACTTTCCCATATTGTGCTTCCGAGTCTCTTGTAAATAAACCCCAAGTATAATAATAAAAAGGGGGATTCATTTTAACTACCCATTGATACCATTGATATGGTTTTATCTCAAAGTTCAAAGTTGCTATGTGAATCCTTTGCTTATCATCCATAATATTATGCAGTTCAAAATATTTCTCTATTTGGTTCACCTAGGTAAAGACCTATGTTCTGTCAAACTTCTTTAATTAAATATTAGGAAAGTTGAATTTAGGACCCCCACCATAATTAACTTCACTATTAGAGTTAAATCCAATTGAAAATTGCTTATTACCAACAATTTGTTCAACATGAATACTACCTTTATTTTCATGATTCACTTTGGTCCCAATGTCACTCTTAGGAAGCCTCCTATCTAAGGTTTGAGAAATGGAATTTTTCAATTCCTCCATCTTTTTATCCATCAAATATTCTATTTTCTTTTCCACATGTTCCATATTTTCATCCTTCTTTTCCATATGTTCCATATTTTCATTCATCTTATTATCCATATGTGCATTATTTTCATTCATCTTCTTTTTGTTCGACAACACATGTATTCCAATAGAGGATGAAAACCTTTAGTAACCACTCACACAACTAGATCAAATATCAACACACCGATGTTTTTATGTGGTAAACCCATGTGGGAAAAAATCCACGACCCAACCAACATGGCCACTTGGAGAAATTTATTAATGAAAAATAAAATTTACAAAGAGATTTACAAGAGAGTTTCTCACAATTGATCATCAACAAAGGACCCTCCATGATTTTTAAATAGAGATCATGGACCAATCAAGTATTAAGCCACATATCAATGTAGCTGTTAAAATCGAGGCGAATATGAGTTGTCGGATCAATCTATTTTGGGAACATATCGTGACCATTGGATTACCTAACTACAAATGCATACTAAATAAACACACTAAGAAACACATTTTTACCTAATGACACATTAGACCGAGTTGATCTTAATTAACTCCTAAGTGTCTAAATATCCTAACACCCCCCCTTAATAACAACTTGGGATATGATTGAAGGATTTACAAAGACGTTGCAATAGGAGAAGGAAAGAGGAATTAGAGCCTACACCCCCTTAATGATAACCTCCTGAACTCCTAACATAGATCGAAGCTTGGAAAACTTTTCTTTTGTAACTGACTTTGTGAAAATGTTTACAAGTTGATCTTTTGTACATCAAAAGAGAACTTCAATAACTCGATCATGAATGGAATTTCTGATGAAGTTCATGTGTAGCTTGATGTGTTTGTTGCATTGGTGTTGAAATGGATCTTTGGAGAGCTTGATGGCACTCTGATTGTCGCACCAGTGGCTGGTCAGCTGTTGCTGCTAGAAGACAAACTTTGAAAGGATCTATTGAAGCCATAAGGATTCTTGACTTGCATTAACCATTGCTTAGTACTTTGCTTCTCCTGAAGAAATAATAAGGGCCTATTATTTCTTCCAAGTCCAAGTGACGGCTCTAGAACCAAGGCTTAAAACATAACCTGCAATAGAATTTTGATCATCCGGGTCACCAACCCAATATGAATCAGTGAAACCAACCAATAAGGGAGTTCCCCCCTGAACTGTACCCTGAACATAGTGAAGTATCTTTTTATCTTCTTTTCAATGGATTTGATGGGGTGTTTGCATATACCGGACAACAAGACAAACAACAAAGAAAATACCAGGACGAGTATGAGTCAAATATAAGAGGCTACCAACTAATTGATGGTACAAGGTGGTATCAACTTTAGGAGAAGTACAAGTGGCAACAAGTTTGACTCCAAATTGGAAGGGAGAAGGGGTTGTTTTAGAATCTTTCATGTGAATGAGACAAAGAAGGTCACAAGCATACTTAGAGTGGGAAAGAAAAATTCCTTGGTTTGCAAAACTTGGAGGCCAAGGAAATAATGCAAATAGCCTAAGTCGACCATTTAAAATTTCTTCTTAAGGCTGGTTTTCACATGGTTTAAAAGTTTAGGGTCACTACTAGTGCGGATAAGGTCATCAACATAAAGAAAAAAGTATTATGAGATATCTTCCTACTTTCTTGGTATAGACATTAGGGTCAAAATGACATCTAGAAAAGCCAGTGTCAAGAAGAAAGTTAACCATTTTGGCATACCAAGCTCGAGGAGCTTACTTAATACCATAAATAGATTTCTTAAGTTGATAAACAAGGTTGGAGTTGTTATAGCACAAGTTTTAGGTTGTGCAAAGCCCAACCGAACCACAAAAGAAAGCACTACAACTTGGGAATCCTACACCCAATGTCACCTCGATGTAGGTCCCACACTTTAAGGGTGACTAGGTCACTCTAGAGAGGCAATCCCAGTGACCCTAGGGGGGAATGATATGGGGATGGATGGATATGGAAGTGGAGCCCCTAGAGGTCAAATATAAATGGAGTGAAATGTGGGAAGAGATGCCTTGTAAGTCAAGTGATTTTTGCCCCAAATGTATAATACTTCTTCAGATGATTGTACATGCTCGATGTTAACACATGAAATTCCCTTAGGTCTTTTATCCCTTAGGTTTAATTTTTGAGCCTTTAGACTTTAGTTTTTCTTTATTTTTCTTTGTGTGATTTGCTTAGATTAGCTTGAACAAATAAAGACTTGTGTTTTTGGCTCATTTTTGTCGCACACATAGTTTTTTAAGCCTAGGTTCATTCTATGGTTTATGATTTTGACTCACCTCTTCACTTGACATCAAGAATAACTCATCCCATGATATTTATGACTTGACACTTCACTCCATCCACTCATACCCTTTATCCTTTCCATGCTGTCCCTATGTCCATTAAAGGGGGGGTCAAATCAATTTTTTGAAAAAGGCGCTGCCAACTCACCAGGATTTTCTATGGCACACCTTTGTCCTTTGATCTTTGCCATAATTTGTCATAATCCGCTGAGGTCATGATTTACCTTGTTTTCAGTTCCCTTGTTCGTTAAAATAAGTGTGAATATCTGGTCATTAATGAGTTTTATAACGGTTTGAGCATTTGAATTTTCTCTCAAGCTCGACACTGCTGAAATCACTAGTTCAGACCAGTTGCAGACTGCGCTACGAGATCAATTGCCAAAGCTAAATTGGAGGTTGAGGTGGACGTGGAAGTTTACTAATTGGTTTCAGATCCTCCATTTTCAGTCACATATCTAGGTATTCCATGAGTTCTCTCCATTGCATAGCAAAGTCTTGAGATACCTCCTGCCTCAGCTTTTAGTAGCGCCCGACGCTGTAGATTACTCCCTCTCTCATCCATTTGCATCTGTAGCTTTCCTCTCACATAATTTGCAACCATTGTCACCTGGTTTTCATCTATGGAAGAGATCAATTCGTTTTTCTTATGGATATTGAGTTCCCGTTCATTTACTTGGCCCTTGTATGGACATTGTGCTACAAAAATAAGTTGCTAAAACCACGCTACACATCCCTTGTTTTCATGCACTGTGTTTTATTTGGATTGGTCAGTGCTACCTTTTGTACTCAAAGACCCATGCATTAGCCTTTTTTATTCACTATATCATTATGCATTCATCTTACGATCTGCTGAAAATAAGGGGAATTGCAGTCCCTACCTTTCCAAAACTTTGATGACCATGGTGTGGTGACATAAAGTTGAGCAGTGCATCCCTACTTTCATTAACTCATAATTTCTTTCTCTCCATTTTAATGAAAGGCCATCAAACCAGTCTGTTGTTAATTCAAGGTGAGTTAGAGGAAAATCCTGAGTGAGAGAAATCATTATCCACTATCATTTATCATTGATATTTGCCTCTGTTTGTTTCCTTACCCCTCACTACACCACAACCTTTGATCCCCTATATTTACCCATGGAGACACCTAATAAGAAGAAATATCACAAGGGAGGAAGTGTGGTTAGGACCGAACCCTCTGACATCCACCTGTTTGATGTTGAGCCCATGGTCATGGAGGTTTTTCAAAGGGTTGGATGCCTCTCTTTTTTCCAAAACATGCAGAGGGGACACCCTGAAGTATCAAGGCATTTTCATTACATTTTGATGGCATCAAGTCTAAGGTGGGAAACCTTGAGTTTGAGGTATCTGAAGCCTCTATTGCAGTAGCCACTAGGATCCCTAATACTAGTGAGAGGTGGTTTAAATCCATGAGCCTAAATGTTTCCTTCTCCAAGGACTTCCTCAAATCATATTATCAGACAAACAATTTGTCGAAGGGAGTGCCTAGAAGCCACCTAGTTGAAGATTTTGATAAAATGATGAAGATCATCCAGACATACTTCACATGTGAGGGAAGGTTTTACATGTTATACCAGTACCATATAAGGCTCTTGCTACATTTTACTGGTAAATATGCAATGAATATCCCTTTCTACCTTTTGAGGAGCATGGGGAAGATGTCTGATAGAGTCCAAGCCAAGTCCAAGGTTATGGAAACTAATGTTTTTCACTCTGGATTGATCAGGATGTTGGTGATGGAAGAATTGAAGAAGACGAACATTCCTTGGGAACAGTTCATTATCTTTGCCCACATGTAACTGGATATAGCCTCTAATCCACAGTTTAAGATGCAAAGTCCTTTGCCATCTACTAGTGTTGCTCCAACAAGAACAAGCAAGAAGAGAAAGAGAAAATCCAATTCTCAGGACAAAGAAGTCATGAAGGAAATTGAAGAAGAGGAGAGGGAGGTTCATCACTTTCCACAGAGATATTTTTCACCTCCTCCTGCACTTGAGTTGGAATAAGTCCCTTCATCCACCAAAGCCACAAATAAGAGGGGAAGGAAGTTGCGTTTCTCTTCACCTACTCCAGCAGCTAGCATCAAAATAAGGAAGCCTTTTACTAGATCATCAACCTTTAAGGAAGCTGTTGAAGCAAAAGTCCTACCTAAGGTTTCAGTTCCAAGGAAAAAGAAAGATAAGGGTGAAGGCATTGAGAAGCCTATTGAGGTGATAGACAGAACCCCTATGCAATAGAAAGATAAAGGTGAAGCCATTGAGAAACCTGTTGAGGTTATCAACATCAACACTTTTAAAAGATTGATCAGACAACTCAGGGAGGCTAGGAAGGAGGTTGCTCATTTGAAAGAAGAAAGTTTATCTGAGAGAATTAAGATGAAGGAGCTCATGGATATGTACAGTGACACCCTTGATATGGAAAAATTTTCAACAAGAAGAGCCCTGCCTCTCCATAAGCAACTTAAGAACCTCTACAGGAAAAACAGAGGCTTTCAGTCTCAAAATAGAAAGCTCAAGGAATAATTGTAGCATTACAAGGATGAATTGGCCGAGAGGAACTTGAATGTTCTGGTAGAAGCTGCCATTGAAAGAGATGAACCGATAGTCATGAAGAGTACACCTGTAGTCAAGAAGAGTATCCCTACAAAGGAAAAACATGCTGCCATGATAGAGGGAAGCTCTCCTTCAACAAGGATGAGTGCTAGGATTATGAAGTAGTTGGGGGATACAAGATCCATTTTTGTGGGTGGTCTCTTTTTGCAAGAGTAAAGTGTTTAAGAAAGTATAATTTTTTCCACCTATATAGGCATCTACACCCTCCTAATCCACAGAGTTGGTCTCATCACACAAAAAAATCACAGACATTCCGTAGAACCATGGTGTTGCATAATTGTTTATATAGTATGTTCTGCAATTTTGCTGCCTATATGCTATGAAATATCCTAGCCGAACTACACAGTGACACTACCGAACCTGCAGGAACAGTTGATAGATGGTGCTACCAAATCCACAGAGTTGTTTTGATGAATGGTGCTACCAATTCCGTAGAGGCTATTTTATGTGTGGTGCTACCGAATCTGCAGAATCTATTTTCAGGAGGGGCGCTACAGAATTTCACAAAGTCATGCACAAGATTGGCGCTATGAAAACTGTAGGCCTGTTTTGGAGGAGGCACTACGAAATGTGCATAGTGGTTTTGCAAAGGGCACTACAGAACTTGATACCTAATGCACTACTGAATGGCGCTACGAACTGGCACCTACAATCTAGGGATTCAATTCATGACACCTTTGTATGCTTGATGATGTGGATAGAACCAAGGATCATAGGTGGCAACATGGTGAAAACATACAACCCCTGGAGGACACTTGGCAATGGAAAGGAATGAGCCACAAGGGAGACATGTCATTTAATTTTTGTTGGAGTAGTTGCCAACATGGTTCCTATTTTGTAGCAGTTTTTTAATAGCTGTTAGCACATGTGTTAGATTGATAACTGTTTTAGAGAATCCCAGGGAAAGGGAGGCTAGCTCACACCTCTAGCTGTTGCCTTTCCTTTTTGGTTATAAATACATATTCTAAATGATTAAGAGGGTTCAAATGGTTGAGTTGGGCTCCCTAATTGTAATATTTTTGACTAAGTAGACTGTTCTTTGGTTATGTAATGGACCTGAGAACTTTTTATTAATAGAATTCAGTTTCTATTATTTCATCTTGTTGCCTCTTATGCTGAAGTTTTCATGATTGGATGATCCAAACGAGATTGTTATGGTTGTGTTATGATGAATGTTTGATTATAATACTTCTATGATGTTCTTCACTGTTCTTTAAACTTTGAATTCAAGAAGATCTTGTGTTTGAGTTTTTCCTCTTTGGGCTGCTTGAAGACCTGATGTTAGTAGTGGACCTTTACACCTCCCTCACTAAGTCTTCCTCTTATTCACTTTTACTCTAATTCACCGACTGAAGCTAATCAAGACCTCATTTTCTTGTGCATGCTAGCCCAAATTTCTAAGTTAAAACATTATTGTTCCGAGTCTTGTCCATTTGACCTTTAAACACTCATTTACTTTTACACATACTATGATGGGTATTGGGCTTATCCTCTTTGCAATCTGAGGGTGATTCTTAGTGCTAACACCCGAGACACAAGAAAATTCAACTTGCAATGATATATGTTAGTATGGATTAGAAAGTTAAGATTGATATCCCTAATTTGCAGTAATAGATGACATTTTATATCAACAAGTAATACATTCAAATCAACATGTAAAGCATGATATCAATCAACAATATTATCAATGAGTATGGAAACCAATTATGACTGAAAATGGCACTTTGAGGATAAACTAAATAAGTTTTTGTAACATGTATTTTCTATAGAAAATTGCAGCCTTGTGGCTATAGAATTCAGTCATTTTTATCATCAAATTACACTATCAAAAGATTCCAACAAGTAGCCCAAAAGATGCACCCTAATTAGTAGAGTAAATGAGGAAAATTTAGGGGCTAGTCTAGGGTTAGTTTAGGAGTTATGGTTAGTAGTTTATCTAGGTTAGATCAGCCATAATGGATGTAGGTTAAAGTTTGTAATAACAATTTAAGTAGTGGGAGAGAGGGGATGCCCTATTAGGGGAAAAGTCCTCTCTATGTGGCAAACCAACTCCAAGCAAGAGATCTTTCAAAAGACAAAAAATCATGTTTCCCAAGGCAATGATTTTATACCTCCAATGCAAAAAATAGATGAGTAGTTCCCCTTTACTATTGGGTTAATGGAGTCAAATAAAATAACTAGAGATGCTAATTCCTTGGGGGTGTAAATCCTCTTACTTCCCAAGGCAAGTATCTCTAGTTAGGGTTTGAGAATGAGGGGTGTAAATCCTCTTACTTCCTCAAACAAACCCTTGAAACATCAATGAAATTTAAGCAATAAATGATGGAGACTAGAGTGGGGGTGTAAATACTCTTACTTCCCACTTAGCTCCTATCACAAGAATCTTTGACATGAAAAAATGATAGAATAAGAGTAAAAGGCCATACCAAAATCAAGAAAGTGCTAAGATAATCCACCATAAAAGATAGAAATCATTAATCCAAGGCTAGCGCCTCACTCCTCTATCAACCATTCACAAGAGATAGTCATAAACAAGTGCACAAGAGACAAAAAATTCCAAGTATAGCAAAAATTTCAGATCCAAGTCCTCTCACAAGAGGGAAAGTTATGTTTAAATGAGATCTTATGAACTCTTATTTATACAAAATGTCACTAAAGTGACTTGTCCATATATTAAGGGGTAAAACACAAGATTAGGGGTCAACAACCATAATCATTCCCCCTTTAACAAAATAATATTAAACAATTCATTTAATGTTTGAATTTGGCACAAGTAAAACCCTAATTTTATATGGATGTCTCCCCTTTAGGGGACATTTTTCCACTTATAAGAAGTCGTTGGTGTTGGAGAAGCATTGGTAGGCCTCCAAAGACCACATTTCAAGCATGTAAGCAATCTCCTCATGGTGAAGACCTCCTCCTCAAAACATCCATGGCTACATCACCACCAAACCCTAGCCCCCAAAGGTGACGTCATGCCCTAGGAGGTGACATTTTGTCTCTCATAAGAAAATCGTTTGGCAAGTGAAGCATGGGATAGGTCAAACCAAATTTCCTCTAGGATTTCAATATTTCATCTCTATGATCTGACATGTGGAACCTTGGCATCCAACCTATGGGCTTGCAGCCCCATGGAAGCCCAAGCTAGGCTTGTTCTCCCAAAATTGTTCACCAACTAGGTCCTACAAAGAAAAATGAGCACGCCCTCTAAGGATATCAAGTCATAACATCATGATAAGTGAATCTAATCAATAAATGAGCCACCTAAGAACGTGCATCAAAGATCGCTATATCAAACAATTAATTTCTGAAGGACACTATGCGACTTGTCAAGCTTGAATATGGGAGGGTGACAAGGTGTTCTATTGAGTAGATATTTTCCTAGGTCAAGGAGAGTTTCCAAGAGATCCCTCTCTAAGCCATGTAAAGTGGGTGAAGTGGTTGGGGTCAAGACTCAATGGGAATAGGGCTCATGACATACAAGGGGTCATAGTGTCTTATTCATTGGTGCCTTTGTAGAGGGTGTGTGGTACCTTCGTTCACAATGCACTTTTTCCAAGCCCATTATTTTTCATTCTTTTATTATTTTATTCTTTCATAATTTTAAGGAGAGGTTGAAGGTCACTTCCTTAGGATGGTGACCAGATAATGGCAATGTCACCCATAAATACCTAGTAGAAATGAGAAGATTGGCTCATGATGAGACCCCCTTTCTCTCAGCCATGCAAATGAGAGTCATTACCTTGGTTTGGTGACCAGATGATGGAAATGTCATACCACTGGATATCCATGGACATGATAGGTCAGCTCGTGATGAGACATCCTATCATTCAACTAACCTTTTAATCATTCTTTATTATATTGTGGGTCCCCTTTACTCAAAGATAAGTGTTTCACTGCTTTCTTGGGTGATCTCTGGGCGAAGCATCTGGAAGGTTCATACAAGGATTTTATCTTTTACCCAACATCAATCCCTCTAGGACTTCAACCCCTTCTTCCCATAGAATGAGGGAAAACCCCTTCTTAGGTCAATACACCCTGAAATCCCAAGAGATAAGGAAAAGGAGGGGAATAAGGATGGAAAATGGTAAGTATGGTTGGGAACAATATGATGGCTCTTCAAGGGAGTTCCTAGTAGCAAACCCATCCCCAAGGAAGACCACTTATTAGGGAACAATGTCAACCACCAAGGTGAAGCAGGAAAAAGAGCATAATGTCCAAGCATATATCATGAAACCTAGAGAAATCTAAGATACAACATACTCAATTGGATTAAATATTGAAATGATGCTCACCATTATATTGACTTGTACCTCATGGAGCAAGGTCCACTCCCTTCTGGAAGCCAACTGATGTGGTAGATGCCATCTGGAAATTTGTGACCATCTATGGTGGTGAGAGGGGTTTCCATCTGTGAAAAAGGGTACTTCTAGTCATGTAGTCTCTCGACACTCCATATATGCAACCTTAGGGCCTTGAGACATAATCTCCCTAGTTATCCACAAAATGGGGATAACATGAGTAATTATGGACATATTCAAGAGGTTTTTCAAAGTATATTTATTCTTGAAAATCCCCATGCAATAAGGCATATTTAACATCCATCTGATGGACCTCCCATTTATGTGAGGCAGTAAGGGAAAGAACAAGGCGTATGGAATTCATTTTGGCTATGGGGGAAATTTTTTCATTATATTTAATACCTTCAACTTGAGAGAATCCTTTGGAAACAAATCAGGCCTTGTTCTTTCAACACTTCCATCTGATGCATACTTATTTTTGTAGACCCATTTACACCTGACAAGTTTTCTTCCTTTCAGAAGAGGTACAATATCCCGATAATCATTTTCCATTAAAGAACGATACTCTTCATTCATTGTTGTGTCCCAATATGGATGAACTGAAGCTTTTAAAAATGTTTTTGGGTCATGAGTCTCTGAAAATTTAGGCAAAAGAGAAGAGGCTTGATGGAACTGTGAATGATTCTGACGTTGATGTAATGTCCTCAACCAAATCTGATGTAATAATCAGATCTATGTGCTTGAGAAATTCCGTCAAACACTTGGCATATAAGCTCCCAACTCCCTTGAAATCACTTCAACACTTGTTGTCCCAATTAACTCGAGTTTAAGGGATGCATTTTATGTCAAACACATCACATGCAACACATACAACCTTTCCTAATGAGTGGTTGTTCTGAATTTGTGTTGGTTGTTATGTTTATTTGCAACGGTTGGTTGAGGTGTTTTTTCAAACACTTTGTGTGCAATGGTTGTAGCATTCATTTAAGTGTTTTTTATTATGTATGTGGCCCATATTTATTCATGTAATATATACAAAAAACAAATGCAATGATAACCAAATAAACCAAAAGCTAATAACTATTAAAAATCGTAAGATAGTACCTCAAATCCTTGCTTTATTTAATATGCACTTGGGTGTCCAACACACAATAATTTATAGATCTGATCCAAGGAATATAACAACTACAAAATAGGGTTTTAATTCCCTCAAAATGCAAGGAAATATCAAGAGTAATCCTCCTCAAGGATCCCTTAATGATGGCTGCCCAAAATGGCTGATATAATGCTCCAAAATCAATTCTACCATGCTAAGAAATGTGCCCTCATGCTGAAATTCGCCCTGCTGAAATATGCACAATAAAAGATGATGTAAAACCTTCAGGAAATGACTGCAACTTGTATATATGATGATGGTTAAATCATATGTGAAGATCCCTTGGATGTAGATGAAAAAGCTTCCAAGAAATCATGGGATCTCGAACCCCCAATGCGCCCTCCTTCATGAAATTTGCCCAACCATCAAAATAAATAAGTATGGAGGTTCTAAACCCCTCAAAAGTGCCAAAAGGTTCTCCCTGATGATGGCCAAGAGTCCCCAATCGAGGTTTGGTCCAAACCCAACCTACTAAGACCAAATCGAAGCTCCCTTGGCTGAGTGGTGCGCCCTCTCTGCAGAAAACCCTCTATGATGCGTCCTTCTTCACAAACTGATGGCTGGAGTAGTTTTGAACCGATGTAGAATGGCGAGGGAGGAATATTTCACCTCCTTGGCCAAGCTTGGATCAATAACAAGATAATATTTCACTCCCTTGTTGATCTCTAGGATTTATTCAATGAAAACCCTCAAAACCCCCAAGTACCATGGGCTCTCTATCTAAGAAGCCAACCATCAAAATATCAATCAACATAATGAGAGAATATAAGCCCCTATCTCTCTTTTACACCCCTATTAACCTTTTCTCTCCAGGTGACTTTTACTTTACTTTTAATATTCCTTCATAAAATCACTTTTTTTTTTCAATTAATTAACCTTTTTTCCTCTAAAAAGTGATTAATTTGTCCTTATGGCTTCTCCGACCACTGAAAGTCACTTTTCATCATATTATCCTGCAGTGCTCTTCTTCCCGATTCCTATGAGCTATTACACTAAGGTTTTTCTTCACATATTATGCCCAAAATGACATACTTAGTGAATTTAATTAAAATATGCTCAATAATAACTCAAAATTACAGAAATCGTCAGAATGCAACGAAACGAAAGACAAGTTGTGCGGAATGGATCCTGATGATGAAATATGAAAAATAATGTAATTCAGGCCCTATAAAGCTCCTCAATACCTCATGAACTCAGTATCACCTCCAACTGGCTACTCTGGTAGGCACCCCACTCTGTAATCTAAAAGAGTCCAAAAATGGGGACATTACAGTCACACTGTGAATGATCCCCGAGGCCCATATACACATGTATGACATGAAGTAATCTCCCCTCAAAACATGGTCCTCCAAGTGCTCACCACGCATGCCACCCAAATTCTCCTGATGAGTAGAATGATCATGTGCAGTAGATCCTTGATTAACTCCTCAAGCAACCACTCCACTCAGATCTCAACTCCATCAAAATCTAAACTACCAAGCACTTGAATCCCTGGATCCAAAATACATATGTGAACTGTAGTGCCCTATAAAGTATAGTCTTGTAATACATCAACACCATGAGTCTCCTGAAGACCCCTAACCAATAGAATAAGTAAATAATGTATCTGTCCATCAAGGACTCTCTCACCTAAACCAATGTCCCAACTACCACCTCCAATGGAATACATATCCCCTGCTAACCAAGAAGACGATCTAATGATATACTTGATCCTCAATCAAGGAGATCCATCTTGCCACATAACATCCTCATCTCAACTTGCTCTCAAATCCCCCCAACAATGGAAGGATCCAATCATGCAAGTCCCTGAAACTCCCATGCACTTTAGAAGAGAACTAAACCCTTCATCAAATAACTCTAAGGGTGTCATACCAAGTATCTTTGAACTATAAACCTCATGCTGAAGTGTACTAATAGCTATGTTGTCTGGTCCATAATCACTAAACTCAACCTCCCTGTCAATCCATACTTCTATCTGTGGTGTCCCATGCTCTGGTAGTATCCCTATGATGTCAGCCCTACTATAATCTCTAGGACACCAGGGTTGAGAGATCCCATCATACTCTCCCAACTTGGATATGAAATGAGGGTGGCTAAGGAATTATGCCCTAGCTCATGATGCTGACATACTGAGAATTCCCCCATGTGTCCCATGACATCATCGTCAAGATCCTCCTAGGAGAATCTCTCTCTGATCTACTGACGAGTCCTGAAATGGCCAAGCTATCCAACCCAAGGTACATCATGTACGGTCCTCAAGATCTCTAATGTTTCCTACTATGACCATACATCCTACCAACTGAACTCATAGTCCTTATCAAATGCATTTGTCCTACTTTGCTCGTCGTCCTCATCCTGCTAAGACTCTGAACATATATCCACCTATAGAATATTCTATATCCCACGTCTGAGGATGCTCTCCATAACACCCAATGCCTCATCTTGTTGTCTTGGATGAACCTCCCCTATCCTGCTGTATATAATGAAATATCCCCCATTGGGTGGTCTTTGCCTAACAACTCTATGTGTCCCATGCAACTGAATATCTCCCCCTATGTTGTTGTATATAATGGAAGTATCGGGGAAGGATGACCGAAAGAAATGAAACTGTATGTAGGACCAGGGAGTGTCATATGCATTGGTTAGCCCTAAAGGTTTGACCAACAACTCATCCATTGGCACCCATGGTGGATAATCGCATGTGCTCCTCACTAATCTCAAACCATCAGGTACAACACTAGTTAACTCCACAAATTGATGGTCAATCACACTCCCTCCATGGTCACTCATATGACTGTTGCTACTAAGAAAGTKATATCCTAGATCCATGTGTTGTTGCAAGGGAGAGGAATCTCCATGCTCTACTAAGTGTGTCTCCTCCCTGCACTCCAATGCATCCCCCTGAATCCCATTGTACATCTCTGCATGCCCCTATGAACTATCACTTATCACTGTATKCCCATGTATACTCATGAAAGTTCTTGTATCCTCCTGCATCATCATGTATCCTGGGTGTACTACTAGGTTAACCTCTACATGGATGCCAACCAATCCTTGAACACAAATGGAAGTGTCCTCATAACTTCCCCTAGCTCTGGAAACCCCATGTGCATGTGTATGACCAACTATCTTAGAACCCCCCATGAATGGTGGTCCCTGTGACACATGGACATCCTACCGCATCTCCAGATCCCATCTCTCCATACTCATCAGTGATCATGGGTACTCCTCATACTCCTACATCAACTTATGCTCCTCTGCCAAACCACCAACATCCTCTAGCAATGTGGCTAAAGTATATATCTGACTCTTTGCTGAGATGGATGTAGTGGATCCCTCACTAGTATCCTCAAGGAGCTCCTCTAATTTGGACTCTGATTCTTGAAGGGTTGTCTGTGTACCTTCCAAGAATCCTCGTGTGCTTACCAACTCATGAGTGAGTCAGTCCACCTCCATGTCCTTCTCCCTCAACACCTTATGATACATATTTCCAACCTCCAAAAGGTAATCTCTATCCATAAGTAACTGTTGGTAGTCGATCCTCATCACATTCATTCTCTCTCTGAGTGTTTGGAAGTTATCAAGGGGAAGCTCCCCATCTGAACTATCATGTGCCATCAAGGCCCTCCAAAAATACTCTGCCACCAATGCGTGGGTATCATCAATGTATCTAATGGCTTCCATGATCATGTACTCTCTGACTCAGTCAAGTGTCCTGACTCCTAGTCGCTATCTTGCTAAGGTGCTACCTCATGAATCCCACTACTAATGTCAACAATGTAATCCCCATCAACACACTCCTCAAGAGATAAGGCACCATAATGTCCATTGTCTGATGTGGTACTGACCCTCCTATATAACATTGTACACCATCACCTACAACTACCTCCATCTGAACCGCCCCTTATCATGTATGTACAACTGTATCCTCATGTGCACTCACCATACTAATATCATCTACACCCAGATCCCATATAGATGTGTCCAGAAATGTGATATGGTCATCCCGACCAACAAGGAAAGTATCCTCGCTACTATAGACTGGTCCCGGAAGTAAGTGCCCCATCAATCTGTCATTCTCCCCAACCTAATCTATCAATGGAATCCCCAAAAGAGGTGACCCACTCTCCCCATACTGATAGGTATGTATATAGTCAATTGGCTCCAATTCATGCCTCTCCTCCTGGGTCTACAGATCCATATGTCCCTTGTGTTCAAATACTACACAAGGATCCTCTACCACATCCAAAATGCCACTGATATCCTCTTGTGTCATGTCTATCATAAGCTTCTGAGAAGGTAAGGACTGTGCCACACTCAACTAAATAGGAAGATCCTCCTCACCAATGCAAGGCTCCCTAGAAGTCATGTCATATCCTAAAGGTGGGTCATCTAACCTCTGAATCTCATCATGCCTAGGTGCGAATACATCTGTGCCCTGGTCATCACTTTGTACATCAAATGCGCAAGAGTCCTGGGATTGCTCTAATGAGGCATCCAAGGTCACATCCTCATACACATACTTCTCACCGCTATCATAATGCACCTCAATGTAATGCACTCTCCCTTTATCCCCACATCTGTGATCCTGCTCCCAAGGTTCTTTGCAATTGTAGCAATGTTCCCTACTAGCATGTGGTGATGTATCTACCTCCCTAACTTCTTTGGCTCTATTTTCCTTTGCTATGTTGCTCCAATAATTGACTTCTTCCATCTTCTTGGCCCATAATGCAACCTCATCTTTGCTCCACTTAGGATTTTTGATGGATACAAACTGTTGGAATGTTACTTGAGCCCTGAATGTCTCACTAAGGGCTTGATATTCCTCATAAAAATATATGATCTCCTCTACAAAATACATTTATCCTCTATATCATCAATGCTTATCACAAGCTAGTGAAGGACTTTCACTCTGATACCACTGTAAATTTCCCAACCAAATCTGATGTAAAAATCAGATCCCTGTGGTTGAGAAATTTTGTCAAACACTTGGCATATAAGATCCCAACTCCCTTCAAATCACTTCAACACTTGTTGTCCCAATTAACTCAAGTTTAAGGGATAAAGTTTATGTCAAACACATCACATGCAACACCTAAAACCCTTCATAATGAGTGGATATTCTGAATTTGTGTTGGCTGTTATGTTTATTTGCAATGGTTGGTTGAGGTGTTTTATCAAACACTTTGTGTGAAATGGTTGTAGCATTCATTTAAGTGTATTTTCTGATGTATGTGGCCTATATTTCTTCACGTAATATATAAGAAAAACACATGCAATGATAACCAAATAAACCAAAAGCTAATAGCTATTAAAAATCGTAAGATAGTACCTCAAATCCTTGCTTTATTTAATATGCACTTTTCATCATCTTATCCTGTAGTGCTCTTCCTCCTGATTCTGATGAGATATTACACTAAGGTGTTTATTCACAAATTATGCCCAAGATGACATCCTTAGTGAATTTAATTAAAATATACTCAATAATAACTCAAAATTACGAAAATCGTTGGAATGCAATGAAACCAAAGACAAGCTGTGCGGAATGGATCTTGATGATGAAATATGAAGAAGAATGTAATTCGGGCCCCATGAATCTCCTCAATACCTCATGAACTCAGTATCACCCCCAACTGGCTACTCTAGCAGGCATCCCACTCTATAATATAAAAGAGTAAAAAATTGGAGACATTACAGTTGATTTGAAGGATCATTGACAAGATCACCAACTGCCTCTAATGTTGAATGGACCCTATTACAGACCAAACTATTAGACCACCAAGGTCCATAGTCTTCTAGGGAATAAACACATGGGATAGGTGCCCAATGTCACCACAAAACCTATCCTTCCCTATTCAAGCCAAACTCCAACATTAAGAGGCTCTGGGAGGCCTCCCAAAAATTTCACTGCACATCAAAGGATCTTGAGATCAATTCCTAAATAGAGAACACTAGGTGAAGGTAGGAGTTAACTGTTTAATTGAATTTTTGGACTAATATATATACAAAAAATAAAATAACATAACAACAAACTAACATACCCCAATCCACCAAAATATTAGCTAAGATAATGCACAAAGAAAGGGTTAAATACTCTTACCACTTCGTGAATGATTTGTACTATATGTACCTTGAATAGAGTGGCATAAAATGAGATGTTTCCTTGTTTCCATGTTATATCAGACCTGCAAAATAGAGAAAAACACAAAAAACAACAAGTAAAATGGCCTTTTGAGGCCTCCCATAGGTGTATAATCACACTACATCAATAGATTTGTGGGTGGAAATGATAGCGAAACAAGGTATGCATGAATACTATGCCTTATAGCCTTCGTATATGAAAAAATTATTGTTTCCATATGGCTGGAACTTACCTTTGCAGATTTGGGGTTCAAATCCCCCTAAGGTCAAAACCCAAAATTGCTACAGCCAAAAAATACTTGTTGGGGTTGTATTTTTCTTCTATATTAATCATAAAATAAGATATATAACTTGTGAACTAAATATGGAAAATTTATGGCAGGGTTTGAGAGGTAAATACTTACAATAGGTGCCCCTTCTTATATAAAAATGATCATGGATCTTAATGTATTCTTCATTGTAAATAAACAAATCTGCACACTATTATTCAAGAAACCCTTGTTATATGTGTTAAATAAAGCCCAAAAATTCAAGGGTAAATTTATCTTGGGATAGGGAAATTCCCAAATGGTTAAATCCCCAAGATCTACTAGCTTACAAGATATAAAAATTAATATCTAATCTAGGGTACGATTTTTTGGATTTTTATAAATAAAAGAAAATGATTTAAATTTGAAAAATAATTAGTTGAAGAAATTGAGAGAAGACTTTACCTTTTAGATGGCTCTTGGTTTGAGATATTATGACCCTGTAAGTTCAATATTGGCCCTTGGACAAATTTCTAGTTTATTGAGTTTGGAGTTGAAAGACTAGCGCCCTCAATACTATAAATGTTTAAAAGATGGGTTGTTCCTTGGATTTGCTAGGAAAGCTCCTTGATGGATGGTCTCCAAGACAATTAATTGACTTGGATAAAAGTGATAAAAAACCACTTGGTTGAAGCTACTTCCAAGGGAATTGGTCCAACAACTTGGGCTTGTTTCACTAGACACCCACAAGGAAATGAAAGAAACGAAGAGTCTAGTTCCTTTCCTCCATGTAACTATGTAACCCCTCAATGGATTGATTAATCACCTCTTGCAATTATCCCGAAAAAAACCACTGTTAAAGCACAAAATAAAATATCCTTGATCAATATGAACAAGCATTACAGTAGACAATCCACAGTGACACAAGAGAATTGAGTTCAAAATTGTGGCATTATGATCTCACAAAATTTCCAACAACGACAAATGAGAGGAGGGGATAACCTTATATAGTTTTTCATTAAAACGACTAGTTTCCCTCTCTCATTAAAAAATATTTTCTTGGTTTTCTCACTCACAATTGGTTGGAGGCTAAATCCATTGAATAATATTTTTTTATTACATAGCTCCATGAGAAAATGGGATAAAATCCAATTTAGAATTGTTGACCATTGAAGATTTCCACAAAACAGGTTTGCTCCACCAAGAGAAAATCGTGTAGCTTAAGCGAAAGTGGGATTTGGTGTAAGAAATAAACTTTGGGACATTTTTCCATTGAAAAGTGAGCTCAATGGCTATACTTTTGTCCACACTTGGTCTATCTTCCCCCAACAACTAGTTTGACCATTTGCTCCATGAGAATAGGGGTGTTATTTGATCCAAAAGGGATGATTTGGTATTTAATGGCTTGAATAATTCTTTTTTCTTAGAGAGAGTGCATCATTGACTTGCTAAAACTCCTCCAACGGCTAGTAGACCAAAACATTCCCTTCATTTGACCATTTGACTTGGGAAGTGTGCTCAAAGTTCCATTTAGAAGAGAGGGGTGACTTTCCTTTGAGAGGGATTATCTCCCTTAATAATTCATTAATAAAAAAAGTGCAATATGGGTTTTTCCCATAATTTTTTATGATCATCTTGAATCCATGCTGTATTTTTTCCTCTTGGGACCCACTACATTGGGATATGTGAACTACCTCAAAATATGTGCAATGGTGATAACTTTGTGAGACTTTCATGTTGTGAGTTATGAATGATAATTCACCATGGCCAAGAGATCCATAGAGACTCAATATGAAATAACCATGTGGGAAGACATAGGTGTGCATGACATGGACCAGACTAGGCCCCAAAAACTACAATCACCCCTACATAAGACTCATGTACCTACACAACTCATGTGTCTACGATAGATCCACTCCAAGGCCTCCAATCGTATCCAGGACAAAATAAATTGAAATGATGACTAGGTAGACCGATCATGCTCAGACCAAGTCTGGGAATCCATACAACATCATCCAATATGGTTTACATGGCTTTGACTTGCATCCTTTAGCTTACAATGGTGTAGAGAAGTAAAAATGCAGGGTACGACTTCGAGAGATAACAACTGGCTCCAATTGCGGGACACTTTCTCTTTATGAGAGGATGTGAGAACCCCAAAATCTTCCACTTGTAAATCTCAAACAATCTCACACAAAACAACAAATGATAGGAGAGGGAGTAAAACATGAAGTCTTATTCCTTCCTAGAATAAAAAATAAACCAAAACAAAAATGCATATAATCTATGAAATGAAAATGCTAAAAGTAAAACACACAATCAAAACACAATGAAAAGCATCTAAGTTAGTGCTCATAACAAAGAGATTATTCAAAACAAACCAAAATTTCAACTAACATTACTATAGTACATGATGCCCATGATAACATAATTCATCACCTAAGTAGAAGATTTTAAGGAGTTGTCTGTTGACAGGAAAGGGGATATTCTCACCATCCAAATGGATAAGATAGAAATAATTGTTACCTGGAACACCTTGAATATGATATGGGTTAAGCCCGAGGCTCTGAAATTTACCATGATTATCTAGTTTCTCACCCTTCTTGTTCCATAGTAGTACTAAGTCGCCTTCCTGAAAGTTGCGTTGGCAGACTCTTTTGCCAAACTTTTTCTTAGTCTTCTCTTGTCTCTGAAAAAGATAATCATATGTATGTCTCTATGTCTCGTCAAGTGCTATCAACTGGTTGATTCTTCCTTGCATAGATTCTGCATCTGTTGAAAACTGTTGCATTATCTTATATAGTGGAAGCTTTAAATGGATGGGTAAGCTCACATCCATTCCATACACTAACTCAAAAGGGATTTTCCATGTGGAATATTTATTTGTGATTCGATATGCTCAAAGAGCATATTTGAGTTGGTTGTCCCAACTCCTCTTATGCTCACCCACCGTCTTCTTGATGATCTTCATTAAATTATTGTTGCTTGACTCGACCAAGAAATTCCCCTATGGGTAATAGTTTGACACATGTGACAAGATGATTTCATATTTTCAACAGAAATAAGAAAGGTTGACTAAACTGAAGGCTTTGGCGTTATTTGTTGTAATATTTGTTGGAACACCAAATTTGATGCTGATTCCGTCTTCTAAGAAATTCATAACCACTTCATTTATTTCTCTCTTGGCGGGGATGGCCTCAACCCATATGGTGAAGTAATATGTCGCTATCAAGATCCAATTGTGACAATTGCTTGAATTATCCTTGAATTCCTTGATGAAATCCAATCCCCAATGTTGAAAAGGTGCTTCCACCACAACTGGTTGTAAAGGAAATGCTGCTAACTTTTGTTTCCTTGTGAAGAATTGACATGGCTAGCATTTTTTGACGAACTTGTGCACATTTGTAAATATAGTGGGCCAATAATAGCCACCTCTAAGTATCTTGTGCATGGTGGTCTTACCTGTGTGATGTCCACCGCAGAGGCCCTAATGAAATTCCTTTATTAAACTCTTTGCCTCTTTTGGGTCTACACATCTCAGGATAACACCATCAAGATTTCTCCATCCTAGCCCCTGATCAATGAAACAATACTTCGAGGCTTTCAACCTCAAATCCCTTCTTTTGTGATTTGGTAAATGACTAGGGCTAGTAAGATGTTTCAAGTAGAATATTGTAATGTCCCTTTCCAAATAAGTCCTTTAGATGAACTGACGAAATGGCTTAAGTAATTCCTGTGGGCCATAGTCAAGGAATTAAAAGGGAATTAATTATTTTATTAATGTCTTCGGAGTGGGAATTAATTAAATTTAAAGGTAACATTGAGTAAAGTAGAAAAAGGTGCCTAAGTGACTATTGAGAATATGAAAAAGTCACTTAAATTGATGCAAAGGGAAAAAAGTTGTAATAGAGTCAACTAATGAATAAAAGGGGAAAAAGAGGGTGCCCTCTCTCATTCTTGCATTGGTATTTTCTAATTTCTCATTGAGAGAGATCATCGTGGTTTTGGAACTCTTGGGACATAAACCCTAGGAGAATTTTTCAGAGATTGGCTTCAGTGGTGACCATCCACCCTAGTTAGTCACTT
The DNA here is from genome assembly GCA_009831015.1 of Picea engelmannii. Lineage (NCBI taxonomy): Eukaryota > Viridiplantae > Streptophyta > Pinopsida > Pinales > Pinaceae > Picea > Picea engelmannii. Next base: position 174,663 of record ML803033.1, read on the forward strand.
GGAGGAAAAGATCACTTCAAATTTCTTCATTAGCTTCAATTGTAGCTGAGTTTATCCTCTTGTAGTTGAGATTTCGTTGTTAGTGGTAGGGTTTTTCCATTATAGCTGGGTTTTGTTTGTTGGTGGAAGAGATTGTTGGTGTGTGGGTCAAATCCATCTTTGGGGAGGCCAAGTATTGGTTGAGGAAAGTTGAGTTAGACCATGGGGTACATTTCTTGAGTTGTGCGGGAGATTTTCTACTGTTTGGCGAATTTATTAAAGTAAAGAGGTCGAGTCTGGTCATTATCTTTCATGTGGGTTGAATCTCACTATGTTGGGCGAATACCACCTTGTTGGGATTTAGTTCTGAAATTTGGGTGAGTTTCCTTCACCTTGGGCACATTGTTTGGCATCTGGGTGCATATCTTGTTGGAGGAATCACTTTTTTTTTCTCTATGGGATGAGTTCTTGCACTAGATGAGTCATGTATTGTTTGTTGGGCAAGTATTTGAGGTATTGGGGGCGATTTTCCTTCATTCTGTGACTAGATTTATTGCTGGGAGGTTGCACCATCATTGTGGGTCAAGCTATCTTCAACCTGGA
>ML803033.1:185206-199063 GCA_009831015.1 Picea engelmannii
TGTATCCTCCCAGCCTGAGGGGGTTTGTTGTTCATGAGGCATGGGAACGATAGGTATATCACCTACAGAAGTAGAAGACAACGGGGGGCAGAAGACATATTTAACGAAGAAGGGGAAATAAGGGAGAACCAACCAGAAGTGGAACAAGAAGAAGTCATGGGTTATAATGTTGAAATATTGTAACTTCGAAGAATATTCTAATTATATTTGAGTTATTATCTTATAAATCAAACCCCCTTTTGTGGATTGATCATTTTGGGTCTTGTATAAGATCAAATCCCCTTTTGTGGATTGGTGAAACCATATTTACATGGTGGTATTTGTAAAATCATCCCTTAGTGTTTATAAAGTGTTTTGACCACTTCTAGAAGAAGTCTGCCCTACCAAGTGAAGAGACATAACCCTAGCACCTCCTCAACTAGAATTTATATGTGAGGATGGTGCCTCACTTACACACTCTCACACTCACTCATCTAGTGTGCATATCTTGAAGGCAGTTGCAATTGCAGGAGGAAGGAGAAGGAGAAGAGAGGTGCATGCTTAGTCTTAGTTTATTCTTGGTGTTTTGGTCTTAGTCTTGACATTGTATTGGAAATATATTATTGAGGAAGTTTTGTTGGGTTTTCTCCCCCATGAGGGTTTCCCAGAATAAAATTATGCGAACCTTGTGATTGTGTTTTTTTCAGTGACCCTTTTTATGCTATTGTTTTGGAAGTGCATTGAATGCTCATGTAATTTTGAAATAACCTAATAACAACAATAAAAACTTAACATGGTATCAAATATTGACTGAATAGAACAACTTTCACTAGGTATAAAAAACGTCACTATTGTCGTACAAGAAAATTAGGGCATTTAGAAGGACTAGGATATGGATTTTTTTACTGAAAAATCTATCTTTTGACAGCTTCAACAAACTTTTTCAGTGGCCAAATTCCCCCAGAAAGTCAAACCCTAGTTTTGACTGGTACCAGAAAAACAAGAAACCAAAACTAGTACCAGAAGTACTAGTCCAGAATTGCGCAGGTCAAGTTTCAAGGGGTAAAACTTGGAATTTTCTGAAACAGTCAGCTCCAACAAACTCACCTCAGCCCAATGCATCTAGTCCCTGGATCATAATTCCAAAATTTGAAGTTTGATAAATTAGGGTTTCCTCATAAAACCCTAAGTTGCAGTTGCAGTGCCAGTTCCTTCGTGCCAATTTCTTTGCGCCATTTTCAGTACCAGTTGTAGTGAAAGTTTTTTGTGAAGTATTGGGACTAATTTTTATTGTCCTAGTGTGCCTTACCCTAGCAAATCTCTAGCTAAATTTAAGTTACAAGTTGAAGCACCTTTGAAGTTTTAAAGGTTTGTTATTGCTTTCCACTGTTGTTGGATGGTGCCACTACTTGTCGATACCGTTAGAGGTGTGTACTTACATATGTTCAAACTATGTCATTATTCTACAGAGTATTTGCAGGAGAAATGATCTTTTGTCTAAGCAACAATCATAGATCCAGAAGGATCTCAGATCCAACACATTCAGAGGAACTATGCACCCCAAGTTTGATTATTTTTACATGCCTCTACTTGTTATGGAATTATTGTAATATTATGAATATCCAGGTTACATTTTCATATATTGAAGTTATCATACTAACCATTGGTTAAAATTAAAGTCAAATTATTATATTGATTAAATTTGAGATTATAGAGTTTATTCCCTAACTCAGATTTCTCTCAATATAACATATTGTCTTAGTACCAAGGACAAGTTGAAGAAAGTACTTGTCATCTTGAGTGAAGGAGACTCAGAATAAAAACAACACACTCATTCTTGAGGAAAAGACTCTAGGTTCTAGGTTTGTTTGATTATTGATAAGATTCAAATTTACACATATCAATTTTGATAACTTCTAAACACTATAATCGTGATAGCAATATTTGAAAAGTTTTATCATTAAATACTTGGTAGCATGTGAGAATTATTGAGATAAATTCTTATTGTAATAACTTACCAGATATAACTAACATCTCTTCCAAAAGAAACTTCTTGTTTTGTTTCCAGGTTACCATGGAGGATTGGTTGATCACAACACTAGAAGAGTGTTTCTCTCATTTCTTATTATTGTATTTCTTACTTTTGACCCTTGTTTCAGGCAGGTCACAAGTGATAGCTCTAAAGGAGCTACTATGACGATTGTTCTTGCTATTGTTTTATTATAAAGAATATTAATCTTGTCTGTTGTTTCTCCCTTGTTGTTCTTGTTCCGAGAAGGTCACATGTGATAACCTTGAAGGAGCTATAGTGATGGTTGTAGGAGGCAACATATTAGATGAGACATGGAGAAAACTATCCAAGTTGTATACATGACCATATACATCCATGTACCAAAAAATATGAAGAAGAATCTACTTTTGAGATACAAAGTATCTCATATGGAGATGGATTGTAAGAAGAAGAAGGCTCCAAAGATGACCAAACATTAGAATAGAACTCACAATAGACTTGATCAATGGATAATGAAGCCACATTGACAGGAAGAAAAATTTGTATGAATTCTAACTCAAATTTTCATATTAAGTCTTGGTATTCAACACCAAGTATATTCTGTAGAGACTATGAAGTCCTTGTAGAATCAAAAGGAATCAAGACTCGGAGTGAGCCTGATCTTAGAGAGGATTGGATGGGAAAATGAGACATCTTCCAAGACTGGAAGACAGATGCCATGAGTTGAGAAGACTAGATCGTAGCTTCAGAGACCTCTAGGAGACATGAAATCTCCTGGGAATATTCCCTTGTTTCAGTGATAGAGAAGGAATCCAGTCAGAAGGACTAGGATATGGATTTTTCCTTGAGACTAGAAAGGAAGTCAGTGGTGACTTCCAAGATTGATCTAACAAATCAAGCATGTTGTAGATAACAGTATAAATATGTACACAACCTGATTTGTGTCCAGAGGATTCTCTTAGCAAGAGGGAGAAGACTATTATGAGACACTTTCTCCAGTAATCGAAGAAATAGTTCCCGTATTCGTGAAGAGAACCAGAACAACCATGATTCCGATAGAGTATGAAATTTAGGGGGAGAAGTCCCTGTATTTGAGATTGAGTTACCTACATGAAAGAAGAAAAAATACCTTCAATATTAGTTATTGAGCCACTCTCAAATGAAGTTGTTTCCATGATAGAATAGAGGAGCTACTCTCAAATTTCAACAACTACAGTGAGAATAAAGCAGTCATCCTCAGCTTTAGAAATAACAGCTATAGGTGTAGAGTTCCGATTCCAGAGGAACAATTGCAGAGAGAGTAGAAAACATACTCTCGGGAAGTGAGACAGACATTGCTTTGTAGAAAGCACATAGAACCAACACATGATTATACATATTGAGTTGCAGTTGAGAAAGTGTACTAGGTTGGTGCAACATGATTTGAAAATTTGGTTTGAAGTACGGGACACAAAGACTCATGTTTGTAGGTTGAAGAAATCTCTGTATGGGTTGAAAATATCTTTGAGAGCTTGGTATAACAGTGTTATAGTGAAATTTTTAGGTTGTGAAAAGCCTGACCAAACCATGGAACAAATGCTACAACTTGGGAATCCTACACCCAATGTCACCTCGATGTAGGTCCCACACTTAAAGAGTGACTAGGTCACTCTAGGGAGGTGATCCCAGTGAACCTAGGGGGATTGAGATGGAGATGAAGATGGATGGAAATGAAGCCCCTATAGTTAAAGTCTAAGTGGAGTGAAAGGTGGAAAGATGTGCCTTGCAAATCAAGTAATTGTTGCCCCACAGGTATAACACTTCTTTGGATGCTTGTACCTGCCCGAGACACAAGAAAATACACTTTGCAATAGTATATATTAGTTGGATAAGAAATTTAAGATTGATTTCCCTAATTTGCAGCAATATATATTAGTATATATCAGAAATAAAAAGGTACTATAAGCTGCTCAATACATGCTAAAGATCAAGTAGAAAATGCAAGAGAAAAACTAGTAAATGACTAGCTAAACTCAAAATAAAAAACCAATACTCTTAGCATAAAAGATAAGGCTGTTGTAAACAATTATCTGCAGAAAATTATATCAGCCTTAGAGCTGTAACATTCCATTTATTACAGCAATAAAATCTTCCACTAAAATCTCCTCAAACCTTGTCAAAAAGTGCGCTAGACCAAGGAGAACAAGTGTGCAAACTTTGAGCAAAATCAATGGTTGATAAGAGAGTTATTCAAGCAAGTAAGTTAGGGTTTCTGTAGCTCTAATGGCTGAAGATGAAATTTTGTAACAACATCAATAAGTACCCCATATATGGGGATTCCCTAGTGGTTGTGAGGTGCCCAAGGCATAAGGAAAATAATCCACTTTGCAATAAGTAAAAATGACCGAGAATCACGTTTCCCAATGCAATATTTTATTCCTCCAATGTAACAAATCAATGAGTAGTGCCTTTACTATTGGGTTATTGGATTCACAAGGAGCTTATAGAAGCTACCTCCTTGGGGGTGTAATCCCTTTTACTTCCCAAGGAAAGTTTCTCTAAGCTAGGGTTTAAGCTAAGAGGGTGTATGCTCTTATACTTCTCTTAGCAAACCCTTAATCAATGAGATGAAGCAAATAAAATGATGAAGGCTAGGGGGGGGGGGTGTATGCCCTTATACTTCCCACCTATATCCTAGCATAACCATACTTTACTTGAATAAAATGATAGAAAGAGAGTAAAAACCATACCAAGATCAGGAGAAATGCTAAGACAATTCACCACAAGAGCTAGAAAGCATCATCCAAAGCTAGTGCTAGGACTTCCTCCATCAACCATTCATAACATAGCCATAAAACAAGTTCAGATGAGCTAAAATATCTAATAAGGATGAAAATTTCAGACCAAGTCTCTCAGAAGAGGGAGATTTGTGATTCAAAATGAGATCTTTTGATCTCTATTTATACTAAAAGTAGCTAAGATAGTTTTTCCACAAATTAAGGAGTAAAACACAATATTAGGGGTCAAAAACCCTAATATTACCCCCTTAACAAAGTAATATTAAACAATTCACTTAAAATTTCACTTTTTTCACAAATTAAACCCTAATTTGGGAGGACGTCACCCCTTTAGGGGATGTTTTTCCACTTTGAGGAAGTCCTTGGTGTTGGAGAAGCATGGATGGGCCTCCAAAGGCCATGTGTCAATTATCTATGCACTCATATAATGGTGAATACCTTCTTCTCCTCAAAACCTCCATGTGTCAAAGAGTGGCACCTCACTACCATGCCCTAGCCCCCAAGGTCATGACGTCAAGCTAAAAAATGGACGTTTTTCCCCTACTGGGAAAATTGTTTAGAAAGAAAGGGGTGGGCTAGGTTGTCCAAGTAATCATCAAGGTCATCCAAGTCTAATATCTCTCATCTGACATGCGGGCCCCTGGCATCCAACCTGTAGGCTTGTAGCCCCATGAAAGTCCAAGTTAGGCTTGTTCTTCCAAAACTGTCCACCAACTAGGTCCTGCAAAGACAAATGAACATGCCCTCCAAGGATATCAAGTCATAATATCATGATAAGTTAATCCAATCAATAAATAAAACATCCAAGCATGTGCATCAAAGATCACCATATCAAACAATTAATATCTCAAATACACTATGCAACTTGTCAAGCTTAAATATGGGAGGGTTGATGAGGTGTCCTATTAGGTAGATATTTCCTTAGAACACGTAGAGATTCAAATAGGTCCCTCTCTAAGCCATGTAAAGTGTATGAGGTGGATGGGTTCAATATTCAATGTTCATGACATACACGTGGTCGTAGTGTCTCATTCATGGGTGCCTTTGTATAGGGTGTGTGGTACCTTCGTTCGCAATGCACTTTTTCCAAGCCCATAAATTTCCTTTTATCTTTCTTTCTTTATATTTTCTTTCATAATAGCATAAGAAGAGATTGAAGGTCACTTCTCTGGTATGGTGACTAGGTGATGGCAATGTCACCCAAAAAAACCTAATGGAAATGAGAAGGTTGGCTCGTGATGAGACCCCCTTTCTCTCAGCCATGCAACTGAGAGCCATTACTATGGTTTGGTGACCAGATGATGAAAATTTCATACCACTATATATCCATGGACGTGATAGGTCGGCTCGTGATGAGACCTCCTATTCTTCAACTAACCTTTTAAGCATTTCTTTATTATATTGTGGGTCCCCTTTATTAAAAGATAAGCATTTTATTTATTTCTTGGGTGATCCCTGGACGAAGCATCTGGAAGATTTATTACAAGGCTTTTATCTTTTACCCAACATCAACCCCTCTGGTCCTTCATCCCCTTCTTCCCATAGATTGAGGGACAACCCCTTCTTGGGTCAATACACCCTAAAATCCCAAGAGATAAGGAAATGGAAGGGAACAATGATGGAAAATGGTAAGTATGTTTGAGAATGGTACAATGGATCATTAAGGGAGTTCTCAGTAGCAAACCCATCCCTAAGGAAAACCACTTACTAGGGTACAATGTCAACCACCAAGGTGAAGTATGGAAAAAGGCATAATTTCCAAGAACATATCATAAAATCTAGAGAAATCTAAGATACAACATAATTAAATGGATTAAATATTGAAATGATGCTCACAATAATACTCACTTGTACCTCATGGACCAAGGCCCACTGCCTTCCAGAAGCCAACTAGTGTGGTGGATTCCATCTGTAAACCTGTGATCATCTGTGGTGGTGAGTGGGTTTTACATCCGTGCAAAAGGGTATTGCTGGTCATGTAGTCTCTCGACACTACATATCTGCAACCTGATGGCCTCAAGACATCATCTCCTTAGTTATCCAGAAAATGGGGATAACATCTCGCTCCTACTTGGGGACATGTGCTCGTCGTAGAGTGCATGGGAAACACAACATCTCCTGGTAGACCTGTGCTTGCAAGAAAACATCAAACTATCAAGTGCAGGGTGGCCTACTCATCCTTGTTATTATATGATCATAATCCAAACCAACTAAGATAGAAAAATAAAATTTTGACATTTTTTCTAAAAATTCTAAACTAAACATGAATCAATATGCAAGTAGAGTAAAATGAAAATGAAATGAATCTAAACTAGTATGAGCAATCAAAATGAAAATGTAGGGAATCAAAATAACTTACCTACTTACCTAGGGCACGGGCCCTGAATAAGTCATGTGCCACCTTGGAAATAATGTTTGAGAAGAGATCCATTTACTGGCAGTGGAATTCTCCCCCCTTCTGTCGTGGATAAGTAGAAAGAGTCTGGTCCAGTCACTTTCTCTATTTTGTAGGGGCCTAGCCAAATACTGTTGAACTTTTGATGCATTCCTGGTTTTTCTCTCCTTTTGTCCCATAATAGAACTTGATCCCATTCCTTGAAGTCCCTTTGTCTTGCTTTTCGATCAAAAGTTCCTTTTATTTTCTCTTGATTCCTTGCCATTTTATCGAAGGCCATTCTTCATGTTTCATCCAATTCTACGAGCTCATCGATTCACCCTTGCAATGCTTCCTTATCTATAATGAATTTTTGGGATATTTGTAGCACTAGAATTTGGAGATTTATAGGCAAGCGAGCCTCAAATCCATACACCAACTCAAAAGGAGTCCTTTCGGTGGAATTCTTGGTGGTTGTGTGGTCAGCCCAAAAGGCATACTTGATATTGTTGTCCCAACTCTTCTTGTTCTCCCCAACAGTCTTTTTCACAATGTTCATGATTTTTGTGTTGCTGGATTCTGCCAATCCATTCCCTCGAGGATAATAATTCAAAGAGTGTGATAAAACAATCCCATACTTGAAACAAAATTCATTGAGCGTTATTGAGCTAAAGGCTTTGGCGTTGTCGGTGGTTATCTTAGCAGAGACACCAAATCTAGTAATAATCTTTTCCTCAAGGAATTTCATTATGAATTCTTCCATTGATTTCTTGGTTGGGATAGATTCCACCCACTTGGTGAAGTAATCAGTGGCAGTCAAAATCCACTGGTATCAGTTACTAGAATTGTCTTTGAATTCTCCAATTAAATCTAGTCTCCATTGTTGAAAGGTTGCTTCTACAATGAATGGTTTAAGGGGAAGGGAAGGGAGGCGTTGGTTGCTGATAAAAAATTGACACGGCTGACAAGATCTAACATATCATCGTGTGTCAGAGAAGATAGTAGGCCAATAGTACCCTGCTCTTAAAATCTTATGGGTAGTGGTGCATGCTACAAAATGGCCTCCACAATGTCCTGCATGAAATTATGTAATTAACTTATCATCTTCTTCTTTATCAACATATCTAAGGATTACCCCATTTGGGTTCCTCCACCCGAGACCATATTTTGTTAGGAAATACTTCATATCTTTGAGTCTCAAGTCTCTTCTTTTATGTTCCACCAAATGATCAGGGCATACGAGATTTTTTAGGTAATAAATGATGTCTGAATACCATTCATTGTTTTCAATCTCTCTTAAGACGATGTTAACTTGCTCCTTCTGTCCTACCTCAATGGCCTCTTGATTTCTTTCTATCATCATTTTTTCCAATCCTTGTCCTTTAATTATCTTATTTGGATTAATTTACAAATCATATTCATGTATTTGTGACACCTACTTTCCCCTTGATCCAAGGAAATCTTGTTGTGATGAAACGTTCTTTACAACGGGGCAGGGGACAAAGGCCTTGATCTTGTTGTATCCCACATAGGTTTGAAATTATTTGAGAGACTTGACTAGAGCGTAAGATTATTTTTCTGTGATGGTGTAATTCAATTCTGAGTCCCTAATATTCTTTCTCATGAAAGCTATTGGTTGTTCGTCCCCTTGATCATTCTTTTGTAACAACATGCCTTCAATGGTATCTTTCGAAGCAAAAGAGAAAATGATGAAGTCCTTGGAAAAGTTTGGGCTAAATAAGACTGGTGTGAAGGTTATTGCCTCCTTAATACGTTCGAAGGACAACCTACCTTCACTTTCCCACTCAAAACGAGTGTCCTTTTTTATCAACTTGTTAAGGGGTTTAACAATTTCGGTGAAGTTTGGGACGAATCTCCTCATAAAGTTAATCTGGCCGAAAAATATTGCAAGGATTTCTTGTATTTAGGGAGAGGGATTTTCTTGATGAATTCAACCTTGGTAGGATCTATTGTGATTCCATCTTTTGAAATGATGTGTCCCAACAACTTACCCTTGTCAACACCAAAAATTGATTTTTCAGGGTTTAGAGAAGTGCCATACTCCCTACATCTTTGGAAGATGGTTCTTAAGTGTTGAATGTGTTGTTCCCTCTTTTTAGAAATGGCAGTTAGATCATCTTGATATATCTCTATAAGTTTTCCAATTAGACATCTAAAAGAATAGTCCATGGCTCGTTGAAAAGTAGCCCCTGTGTTGGTGAGTCCAAAAGGAATTCATAAATAATTATAGGTTCCCCAAGGGGTGGTAAAACCAATTTTGAGTTGATCATCCTCTACCAAAACTTGATTATACCCCGAGAAACCATCAAGCATGGATATCATTTCTGCACCAATTACCCTTTGCAAAAGATATTCCATGTTTGGTAAGGGATAATTGTTCTTGAGCGAAGCTTGGTTTAAGTTTATGAAGTATACACATATCTTGATTTCACCAGTCTTCTTCCTTACAATAATTGGATTAGACACCCATGATGAATATCTAGTCGATTCAATTATTCCTTCCTCAACCATATTTTGTAACTCTTTCTGTACTTGTGGGGCAAAATTTGGGTTCATCTATATGAGCTTTTGTTTGAAAGGTTTTGCACCATCAATGAGGGGAATGGAGTGTTGTATACTATCTTCCCGGTAGGCCTTTAGATCTTCGTAAGACAAAGTAAAGACATCCTTGAACTCTCTTATAACTGTAGTAATATTTTCTCTCTCATCTGGCATTGTTCCTTTAACAAATTTGATTAACTTCAGGGATTATTCAGTTCCAATGTTGCATTCAATAATCTCGTCACTAATTTTGTTGGAAGGTTTCCCTTTATACCTATAATTTCGGTCAAAGAGGTTTTATAAAGGAACAATTACTTTGGGAAGGGGCCCATAGGCTATATCAATTATCTTGATGTTTTCTTTCTCAGCCAATAAGTTTTTTCGGGCTTCACAAGATTCTCCCTCATTTTGTAGAAAGCAGAGAAGTTGACTGTCATTTTCAAAAACTTGCCAACGTTCCAAGTTGTTAGGCAATGAGGGTCTGAAGTTGACTTCCACCTTGTAGAAACCGATTTCTTTGGAAAGTTGTAAGTTTGAAGCGGACAAAACAAGACTATCTACCAAGTGATTTTCTTCCCTAGGGATGGCCTCAATGGAAAAATTGTCAAACCCTTTTATGACATCCCCAAAAGCATTTCTATATTGTTTTAACCTTGGGTTTTTGGCAACAAAATTCCTATTGACTTGTGAAACAATTAGGTCAGAATCCCCTTTTACATGTAGGTTCTTGATGTTCATATCAATGGCCAGGTTGATTCCTAGGATAAGGGCCTTGTACTCAACAATGTTATTTGTGCAGTCAAACTCAAGTCTGTATGAAAACAAGGTGGTCTCATTATCGGGTGACCTTAAGAATATTCCTACACCTGAGCCCGTACTTGAGTGTGGACCATCAAAATCCAGGACCCAAGACCCTTCTTTTCTTTCTTCATCTATGAAAGGGGAGTCCACAAAAATAATCATGAAATCTAGAGCAATCTAAGATACAACATAATCAAATGGATTAAATATTGAAATGATTCTCACCATAATACTCACTTGTACCTCATGGAGCAAGGCCCACTGCCTTTCGGAAGCCAACTGGTGTGGTGGATGCCAACTGTAAACCTATGACCATCTGTGGTGGTGAGTGGGTTTTCCATCTGTGCAAAAGGGTATTATTGGTCATGTAGTCTCTCAACACTCCATATCTGCAACCTAAGGGCCTCGAGACATCATCTCATTAGTTATCCACAAAATGGGGATAACAGGCAGAATTGTCAGTTTCCCGATGAGCTTGGGATTTACTAAAAGAGAAGAAAATCTCATCACAAATTGCAAGAAGAAGCTCGCTGCAGAATTTGAGATGAAATACCTAGGACCAATGCATTATTTATTAGGTCTTGAAGTTTGGCAGAGCCCATAGAAGATCTTCCCTAACCAAGGGAAGTATACAGTTGTAATACTAAAGAGATTTGACATGTTGGAATGTAAAGCAATGACCACACCCATGGAAATGAATTTGAAGCTCCTAGTTGGTACTTTGTCATATTTGGTTGATGCTACTCTATACATACATATTATTGGATCATTGATGTATCTGATGAATACCAGGCAAGATATATGCTTTTTTGTGAACACCTTGAGTCAGTATTTTGTGGAGCCTAGACATGTTCACCTTGTAGCTGCAAATCATGTGATGAGATACCTTAAGGGTATGTTGGATTATGGTCTCTGTTATACTAGAGATCATGACTTCAGATTGTATGGTTATATTGATTCAGATTGGGTTGGAAGTGCTTCAGACAGAAAGAGCACTTCAAGATGTTGTTTTAGTTTGGGGTCAGCCACGACTTCATGGAAAAGAAGGAAGCAATCCAATATTTGTCTCAGCACAATAGAAGCAGAGTACATTAAAATATGTTCCTCCAGTTGTGAAGCCATATGGATTTAGAAGTTGTTGACACGTCTGTTGGATTTGGAGATGGAATCCACTGTGATTCTATGTGATAACCATAGTTGTATAAATATGACGGAGAACCCAATGTTCCATGATAAGTTGAAGCACATAGAGATCTGATATCACTATTGAGCTCCCATTTTGTCACCCACCATACACTTCTTTCGACCATTTATTCCCCACCTAGGCATCAAAATCCAACTCATTGTCTCTTACTTTTATCCTTTTTGCCTACCTAAGGTCTTGATTTTAGCATGAGGTAAAAGTTGTTTATTTTGGTATTTTCTGAGTTCTTAATGAATTAATTAGGATCCTTTAGCTATATTTTACCAATGATGAAAGTACACTCACCTTTTTACTGTAACAATTGTTCCTACACTATTCCTGGTATTTTAGTACCAATGCAGGTATTCCGGTACCCGAGGTTGTGGCTTCTCTTATCTGCGCGCCCACAATAGATTTGGCAATATGGGTATTGTTTGTATTACCATCGAGATGGATGTTGACCGTTTCATTTGTGGCCAATGTCCATCCTCCTTACAAGAGAATTCAAGACAACCCATGGACATATCTTCTAGTGCAACATTGGATCGGGGTTAGGACTTAGAAGAAATAACGATATTTAGTTTGTTGAGTTGATTTCCTAAGTTTGCAACATTGGATAAGGGAAATCCTGGTTAGTGAGATCCTTCAGTTTGATAGCCATTTTTAACCCCCTAGTTCCACGAGAATAGGGGAGGACGATGTAATCTTATGAATGCTCAAAACTTGATATATAGATGGTCTTGCTCTGTAAACAAGTTAGTAGACTTTTTGTTGAATATAATAGAAACCCATGTTACTTATTTGGTTACATATTTCCATTTAATATCAATCAAGATTTGTTCTATTTTTTTTGTATATCTGTGAGTTACTGAATCCGTTTCCACTCACTACTTCGGAAGGCGAGGACCCACCTCCCCTGGTAAGTTGAGTTCCTTATATAATAGTTGTTCTTTATTTGTTGTAGTTGTGTTCATGTATATATTTGTGTGGAGTGGTTTCTAAATGGTAGATTTTATTTAAGTTCTGTGTGCTTACTGCTCACTGTGGATTTCCATGTGTTATAAATTGAACTTCCCTTAGTACAATGGAAGGTTGTCATACAAAAAGATAGATGTGTGAATGAGTGTTAATATTTGCATCTTGTTGAATCATACCTCCTTCTTGTATAAGCTTGAAATCTAAACATGTTCCAAGATTTATTGGTAGATTACACAACCATGAATGTCTGATCTGAATACCTCACACACTTGTTAATAAAGCTAATGCTCATATGATCAAACAAATGAATTGAACGAAGAAACTAAAATTATCCACTGTGTGTGTTAACTTGGAGTTGTATTAAAATAAGTTAAAGCGATGAATCTGGTTAATAAAGACTTGTTTATGAGCAAAGTCAAGATCTGGAATTAATGGCATGATCATATTGTAACTCTCATCTGCTTAAGGAGTCGACTCTTTTGATTATCTTGAATAAGAAGGATTAATATCAAGAATTGATAAAATATTTGTGATGACCTGGTCACATATCAAGAAACTTTAAATACCCTTTGATTGTTCAAGATATCAAGGGCATAGATCTTCTAAGTCATTAACAAGATCCTACCTCTGTGGTTTGAGTTTTCCTTTTTGTTGAGTGTGGTGTGACCTCTAGAGGTGTTTTAGTAAAAGTAAAATGATATTTCAGGGGACACGAGTTTAGTTTCAATTGTGTGCAAGTTGTGTATTTACATTCTTTGTTGGTAGTTGTAGGTCTTCTTTATAGAGTAGTGTTATTTCATTTCTTCACCCACCAATTGAAGTGTCAATATTTGTGGCAAGGCTAGTTTAGAGTCATTCCCCTACACTCTAACTTATTTTCTGTGTATAAGAATGCAATATCTGTTGATTAAGGTTGGTTGTCATTGATGTCAACCCTTGAAGAAAGCCTCGTAGCACAAAGGTTTAGGTAATGGATCCAATATTGTTTGATGTAAATATGACTCATTATTGATGTAAAGGTTTAGGTAATGGACCCAATAATTCCAAAGCCATAAATGCACTTTTGAATGGTCTCAGTGATACGGTATTCACCAAAGTTTCACATTGTAAATCTGCTAAAGAGATTTGGGACAAGCTTCGAAATATTTATGAAGGAGATTCAAAAGTCAAAGAAACAAAGCTTCAAACTTAC
>ML803033.1:217788-253284 GCA_009831015.1 Picea engelmannii
AGTATCACCATAGATTATGCCCTACTTGTAGTGAAGTAAACATTTTAGTTTAAGGATAGGTTAGACATTGGGAATTACTCTCAAATCTCGTTAGTCTTATTGTAGGTCAGTAACATGATATATATGAAGACTTGAGTGGATTCATACTGTTGATTGATACAGACACATGCCTGGGGAACTGCTACTCTGTTTTTTCTCAGTTTCTTGTTTCTTTACTATTCTGCTAGAAGGTTGAATGCTTCTCACACATAGAATAAAATTTAGACATTTGAGTTAGAAGAATGATATTTTGGTTTTATTATTGATTAGCTGTGTGGAGTGTAGTAGTGGTTTGAGTTTGTTCTTTGTCAAGTTTCTTTTTATGTTAATGAATGTTTGGTAGGTCACCTAGCCCTATTGTTCCTTGAAAGATAAGGTAGGATACACTTATGTCCTTTTCCTTCACATATTGTGCCTGCTGTTCATCAATTTAGACCCTAGTTGACACTTATGTGGGACTTTATTACAACAATTTAGTTGCCCAACATTTTGGCGTTGTTGCTAGGGAACTGCTAAAAGGTAAATGATAAGAAGGTCATTTCTTTTTGGTTTTCGATTGTTTTCTTTGAGAATTTGTTTTCCAGATCAGTGGTAGAGAGACAGTAAGATGGAAGGTAAGAACCTACACTGACACTATTGTTAGTCCTTCCAAACCCTATATGGAATGTTGTTAACTCATGGTTAGGCCTAGGGATAATAAGGGTATATGTTTAAAAACTGATATTCTAGAAAATTTATTTGGTAGCAATAAAACCCCTTCTATTAACTCGACTAAAAGATATGCAGGTAGCATGCAAACAAGAGATGGTTCTACATCAAGGTTGAACACCCCACAATCTGAACCAACAATAGAAAAGGTTCAGGGAAAAGAGGGAGAATTCCAAGACCAACTAGTTGAACAACCACAGGCTGGTGGGCCAGCGTCAAACATTGATTCAGTACTAGAATAAACAATCAGTCAGGAGCTTATATACCAATTTCTTAAGACTCCCCACAACGTGATCATTTCACAAGTAGAAACTCATGTGGTGGGAGGAATTCTAGAATTGAACGTGGGAGACAAATTCACCATTCATCAAAATCCAGTGGTTGAGCCACCATTCTCACCAAGACCAGAAGAATTTAGTCTATTTAGCCATATGGCAGCCGAAGAAGAAAGGAATAGGGAACCAAAAGGAGAGATCACCTTTGGATTTCCCATACTCAACTTGATTCCGAATGTCGATATGAAAAATATCCCTCCTTCGGTCCTTCCAAACTTTATAGGTATGGTTACAGAGGATCCATATGATTTTCTCTTTGAGTTTGATATTCTCTGTAGAAGCTATAATTATGTTGATGATGCACAAAAATTCAAATTATTTTCCGCAACCTTAAAGGACTCTGCTATAAGATGGTTCATGGGGCTTGAAGATTACTCTATATGATCTTGGGAAGACATGAAAAGTACTTTCTTAAAAAAATATCAAGACTATTGTAGAACTAGAGACTCACACAATGATATCTTTAAGATGTAGCAATTAGAGGAAGAGAGTCTTGAAGACTACTTGGAAAGGTTTCCTTATAACCTCCAAAAAACCAAGATGAGTACTTTAAATAATGACACCATAAGGACTATCTTTCTAAAAGGGATACAATAAGAATATATTGATGTGTTAAATCTGATGGGTGCATGCGATATCTCTCAATTACCATTTGCTGACATTTGTGATTTGTGCATGAGATATTCTAGGAGTCGAGCAAAACTTGGTAAGGGAATAAGAGATGTTTTTCCAAAAGTAACAAAATCTGCTGCAGGAGGTGGAGTATGAAGGATAGAATTAGGAAATTTGTTGGAGAATTTAAAACATAAATTCTTGGTACTCTTAGTTCTCAACTAGATATGTTTCGAGTTAAGAAAAAACAAGAAGAAGAGAAGGTTGATGTGTATGTTTTTTGTCCCCGCTGTCAAAAGAAGCATCCATTGGATAATATGCAAGTATGTGCAATATGTGCGGAGGATCATGAGACAAAGAATTGTCCCTCGTCGCCTGGACTTAAAGCCATATATAAAGGAAATAAGGAGGTCACAGAACCTTCTTTTCAACTTGCACTAAAGAAACCATGGAAGCCAAGAGCCCAAGGTATGTCCCAAGATCCTTTTTCATCATATTTTGCACCTTATAATGCTTATCAATAGAAGTGGAACACTCAAATTCCATGGTAACCCACTTGGCCACAACAACAAATTCAAACTCAACCTTGGAAGTAGAATTGGAGAGGTAACCCTTACGGGAATATGCCTCAACAAAAATTCCCAATGCCTTATCCTAACTACTCACAATACCCCCCATCCATACCATCATTATATCCTACTACCCAAGCAACAATCCCACAATTACCAGAACTGGATGCAAAGCAAAACCCTCCCAGACCAACACAAATTCCTGCACAACCGGTACCGAATCCAAACAATAGAGCAGCACAACCTGCCTTCAATGTTGAGATGCAACATTTTCTGACCTACCTGGTCACCCCTATGCCCCTGCAAAATATACATCTGAGATCAGGGAAAGTCTTGAAACCAAGGGATTCCACAGTTGTCATTGAGGAAGAAGAGGAAACTCCTGAACAATCAATAAATGATGACCAACCCAGCAAGATAGTTGCTCCCTCCATTCCAACACAAACATCTACTACTCCTCATACAAAGCAGCCTCAAGAACTTAAAATTCCACCTCATCTAGAAAGGCTGGCCATAAAAAATCCTATTGTCCTCCCTGAATTTGACTTGGAGGCTGAGCTACGAAATGTTTGTGTCAAAATACCCCTGTTGCAAGCTATAAAAGACATTCCCATCTATGAAAAAACCATCAAGGATTTATGCATTAAGAAACCTGGAAGGAAGCGAAAAGATCCCCTCACTATCCAAGTACGAGGTCAAGTGGTCGAGCTAATGTATGGGAAACCATTGGTGAAAAAGTATGGAGACCCCGATAACCCCATAGTCACCATTTCCATCAATGTCGTTCCCACAGGAAATACTTTGATCGATTTGGGGGTTGCAATAAATATCATGAATGTTTTGACCATGGAAACATTACAATTAAATACTCTTTGACCCACACCCACGGTGCTCGAACTTGCCGATAGATCTAGGGTCAAGCCTACTAGAGTTCTCGATGATATACTGGTAACTTTAAACTCATGGGAGTATCCTATAGATTTTCTAGTTATCCAATCTAAAATCAACATGGTAGGCCACCCTGTCATTCTTGGGAGACCATGGTTGGCCACAACCTATTCTTTCATTGGATGTAGGTATGGAGAGATGACCATATCAAATGTTCTAGCTACAAAGAAACTCACTTTATACCCACCCGCCAAACCAACACTACAAGATCCTTGGAAAATGTTTGAATCTTGTGAAAATATAGAAATTGAACCTTCTGAAAATGAGGAAATATAATCTTTTGAGAATGCAAAAATTGAATCTTTGAAAATTGTAGAAAGTACAAATCACAGAAAAACATAAATGTTACATCCCCTTATAACCATTGAATAGTCCATGGGATTKAAAAGTCAATCATAAGATTATTTTCTAAATTTATTTATTTATGTTGAGGATTGTACTCAGTTTCCGGAAGTACCCCATACCTATAATCATATTTTTTACAAAGTTTTTCAAGAAAATTTTGATCCAAYAGGGACTACATCTTTCCTTGGGTCATCCATCGAAGAGACCATAGATCCTTATTGCATAACTGTTGAAATTATCCTAGGAAAAACTTTGAATATCAGTCCTGACCTTGATTCTAATCAACAGGAACAATTAATCAACATATTACAAAATCACTCTGGTGTATTTCCTGTGATTATAAAGACATGCCTGGAATTCACCCAGATACATGTACACACCATATTTACCTCCAAGAAAATGCTAGACCTGTTAGGAAACCACAACATCGTATGAACCCCACCGTGAAGGACATAGTGAATTTTTTTTTACATAAGTTACTAAATGTTAACTTTATATATCCTATATTTGACAACAAGTGGGTTTCTCTACTTGTAGTTGTGCCTAAAAAGGAAAGTAAGTGGAGAATATGTGTTGACTATTGTGAGATTAATAAAGCAACACTGAAAGATTATTTTCCATTGCCCTTCATCGATCATGTATTGGATACCTTAGTAGGTAAGAAGTATTTCTCCTTTTTGGATGGTTTTAGTGGATACAATCAAATTCAGATTGTACCAGAGGATCAAGAGAAAACCACTTTTACATGTCCATGGGGACATTCGCCTATAGAGTTCTACAATTTGGGTTGTGCAATGCCCCTGCCACTTTTCAAAGAGTTGTATTGGGGATATTTTTTTGATTTGATTCACAAATGTGTTGAGATCTATATGGATCATTTTTATGTCTATGGTGACTCTTTTAACACAACACTTCATAACCTGGATAAAGTACTAATTAGATGATAGCATTGCCTTGAGTCATAAAAAATGTAAGATGATTTTTCTCGGGCATCATGTTTCTTCTACATGTATTAAAGTGGACCAGACTAAGATTAAGGTCATCATGGACTTTCCTGCACCCCATTCACCAAAGGAGGTAAGAATTTTTTTGGGGTACGCTGGCTACTATAGAATATTTATTGAAAATTTTACAAAGATAACTTCACCTGTATACAAATTTTTAGCTAAACATACTAACTTTTTGTGGGATTCTCAGTGTCAAATTGATTTCGAAATCTTGAAGGAAAATTTGTCGACAACGCCAGATCTGCAGGGATGAGACTGGTCCCTTCCCTTTCATATTTGTATTGATGATTTAGACACCACTCTTGGGGATGTTATAGGATATAAAGAGGATCAATTATCTTATGCTATCTATTATAGTAGTAAAAACTTATCACCAACCGAGCTCAAATATACCGTCACAGAAAAACAATTCTTAGTTGTCATACATGCTATTAATAAATTTAGACATTATATTACAGACTATGAAACTTTTATTTAGACTGACCATTCTGCCATCCAGTTTTTAATGAATAAACCCATCACAAATGGTAGGATCACTAGGTGGTTACTATTGCTGCAGTAGTTTAACATTACCATTGTGGATAGGTCTGGAAAAGAAAACTTAGTTGCAGATTTTCTCTCTTGGCTCCATAATAATGATGAACATACTCTTGTAGATGATAGTTTTCATGACGAGCATTTGTTTTTTATTTCCACTAACATTCCGTGGTTTGCAGACATAGATAATTATCTAGCCATAGGGAAGTTTCCTCAACACCTCTCTCCATGATAAAAACAAAAAAATGTCAAAAAGAGTGAAACTTATTTATGGATAGGGGGAGATCTCTTCCTTACTGGACTCGATGTGAGTATTAGAAGATGTGTACGAGACGATGAAACATATGACATCTTGAAATCCTGCCATGATGGACCCCGTGGAGGCCATTTCACTGATAAAAGGATTGCTTAAAAGGTGCTTCATCAAGGATATTACTGGCCAATGTTGTTTAAGGACACCATACAATATGTGAGAAGTTGCGATAGTTGTCAGAGAATGGGTAAGGCAATGCAAGTGGATGAGATGCCCTTAAAAACCTAAGTGCTTATTGAACCCTTTGAAAGATGGGACTTGGATTTTGTAGGGCCAATCTCTCCTTCACCACGTAGAAAAATGTACATTTTAGTTTGCACTGATTATGTAACTAATTGGGTAGAAGAAAAATCCCTTCGTTTTGCTAGTGAAGAGTTGGTTATAGATTTTCTTTATGAATATATTTTTACTTGCTTTGGCATTCCAAGAGAAATTGTGACAGATAATGGGACATAGTTTACATATAGATCAATGTAAGCGCTTACTCAATAGTACCAAATAAAGCACTATAAATCTTCTCCATATCACCTGAAAGAAAATGGGAAAGTTGAGTCAACAAACAAGGTATTGGAAGCATTCCTAACTAAGACAATCCATATGCATCACAAAGATTGGGCATACATGATTTTGGAAGCGTTGTGGGCTTATAGAACCACATGGAGAAATACCGCAAGATTTACTCCATATGAGTTAGTGTATGGAAAGCATGTTCTTTTGCCCATTGAGCTTCAAGTGAGAACCTTTAGGACAATTGCACAAATGGGCATAGATTTATCAGATGCATAGAAATAGAGAATAGCCCAACTCAACAAGCTGGATGAAATTAGGAAAGATGCAGTTCAACACACTATTATGGTATAGGAACAAAGAGATCGATGGCATGATAAGTTCAACAAGAAGAAAGTTTTCAAGCCCAGTGATTGGGCCCTCCTTTTTTATTCTTAGTTTAATAGCTTCAAAGGAAAAATTACAATAATATGGTTGAGGCCTTACGAAATTGAGACCGTATTAAACAATGGATCAGTCAAGATAACAAAAATTGACAACCAACATCCTTATTTTGTGGTCAATGGCCATTGGTTGAGGTTGTATCACAATCCAATGTCCAAGGATAACTTTGTATAAGATATTTTGCAGCAGCCTAAAATGGAGGTAGTGGGTAGGGGGTCTCCTTCTCTCTCTCCCACCTTTGTTTGAATCTTTTTCTTTTAGATTTCTAAATGTATGTACACACATATATATATAACTAAAAAATACTAAAAATAAAAAATAAAAAAAATCTAGCTATGAAAATCAGTTTACTGACGTAGTTAGACAAGGGCCTGTCTGAAAACCAGTTTCCTGGAGGATTGGCCCAGAATAAAATTGTTTCTCTCAATTATTAGATCTTACTACATGATCTTCAAATAATTTTGATTGCTCTCACGTTAGATGGTGATGGATGCATTAAGGATCTCCTTATGACAACTTTGCCTCCATCGACTTCAACACATCATCTGGGGGATCAAAGTCAAAGATTTGGATGGTACCTAGGGGCTTGCATACATTAATGGAAAGTTCCCTCATTGACAACAATGGGGATTCATTAATGCCTCATGTTTTTCAGATCCTGCAGGACATTCGACATCATCTCATTAATTCATGCCCAACAAGTTGTACCGGTGGAACCTTGACTCTCATCTTCATCAAAGGTGAATGGTCTCACATTGGTTAACAACTTTCATTAATGGTTGGTAATCCAATGACTTCCATCCATGTTCGACGACAATACATATTTCACATGGATGGATTTGTTCCAGAGGTTCGGGTTATGGTGAAGACAACTTGGTTATGGTCTATATGATAGTTTGCAGTAGTCGGTGTGAATAAAAAGGAAGTTGGCTACAAGGCAGTTGGGACAATTCATATTGTTTCAAAAAGAGGGGGTTGTCTGCCTTCTTAGTAGATTTTCTGCTAATCAGTGAGACTTATTCCTTGATACAGAATTTGGGACATGTTCTGGATACAACTATCCATCCTCTATTTATTCTCTTCCGTTGTAGTTATTTCCATCACCAACATAATGACAGTTCGACATCAACAATTCTATTATTCTCTTGGTTTTCAATTTCAAATTCCAACATTCCCAATAAGTTCAGAATTCCTTAAGTTTTTAAATATTCTTTGAACCAATTTGAGTTAGATTTTTACATAATATTTTACAACATTACATTTGTAAGTTATAGAGAAAAGCAATAGCATGTTTAGGGCATCAGTGGAGAAAAACAATACTCGATAGTATTCCCGCACCAACACAGGAATTGCACTACAGGAACTGGAATACTGTGACCACATTTTAAAAGAAACTTTTGAATAGAACATAGTATGATCTCCTCCTTCAGTTTTTGGCATCTACAACATTGACACAACAACAACATCAATATCATCATCATCACTTTCGATATACACATGAATTCCTCATCTACAGTTAAAATGGGTAATGCATTTTTAAGGTAAGATTACTTTTAGATTCTGGTTAGTTTATTAGGAACAAAGGATGTAATTTTAACAACTTCTCATGCTGATCTAACTCATCCTCATTACTTATCCTTTAAAGTTTGGTCACTCATGTATTATGCGATCATCAAAGCTATAATTCATATGCGTAGCATAATGATTGGCCATTCCTATATTTCTTGTCGTACAAACTGTATCTCTATTCGCCCACATCGCCCACTCATACACATTATCTCTATTCCACGTTTGATTGATTCATGCAAAAATCTCAGATTGATGCAAAGATCTACTTTCTCCATGAAATTAGTGTTGATTTTCTCATAAGGGAGATCGGGAACGTTTGAATGATTCCCATTTCGTTTGCATGAATTTAAATTATTATTCTCGTACTGAGTCGACTCACCATCATTACCATGAAGGGAATTTATATAACTCCATCATGAAGCTTAATGGTGCACCACAATTGTGGCTAAAGTCATTATCCCCATTTCCATTCACTCTGTAGCCAACCAATGTTGATTACCAAAACCCTGTATGTTGAAATCGCCACTTTGTTGATAGATTATCCACATTCATAGATCACACCCTCCTCGTTCTTCTGACTGTTCTTCACCCTCCTCGTTCCTCTGAGTGTTCTTTAATTTGGTTTCAGTAAAACCTTCATCTAGCCCCATATTCTAGGATGGTTGTAGATCACCATGAACCCGTATCTTGACAAGCACTTGAAGCTATACCTGAGTATCACAAGTGCAAGAAAGTGTTTAAGGAAGCAGGTTTGCATATCTTCTTTGCCAAATTTATGGGTTTTAATGACAGGGTTTCCCTTCAATTCATGCCGAGTTTTAATGGGCGATTGAATAGGGTCACATATTTGGAAATAGAAGTTACATACGAAACCCTAGAGAATGTCATAGGTCTCCCTAGGACTGGATAATATTGGTTCAAGAAATTGACACTTGGCACAAAAATTTGCAACCGGTTTCTGAAAGCGGAGTATCAAGACGTGACCTAGGCAAAGGGGGTACCAAGGGCATACATTGTGGATGAATGGAAAGAAATGTTGGAAATATTGCATAGGTACCTAACCTGTGAGGGAAGGTATGCCCTCACATACCAATATCATGTTCAAATTTTACTACATTTTGAAGCCAAAGAACTGATAAATTTCCCTTATTATCTATGTAAGAGTCTAGAAAAGATGTCTAAGATGGTAAGAAGGAATAGTCAAAACCCTCAAAGTAGACTTTGACATCATGGATTAATTAAAATATTAGTAGAAGCCGAGCTCCGTAAAATAAATAAAACATGGGATCAGTTCTTGGGAGAGAATGCATTCATAGACCAAATACTTGTGGCAGTGGAAGAGGAACCAAGAAATTTGGGTAAACAACAAAAAAGGGAATGATCCAGAAATGGTAAGTCGACAAAGAAGGCTACGATTCTCAAGCCACTGTTTGAAATTCCTCTTGTTCATAGCATCACTCATAATATGGCAAAGCAAGCAGCCGCGGAGATTGATGTGCCAAAAAGGGGAATGCATGACAAAAATAAGGATGGACTAGCCCCCATATACCCACAGGCTGCAACAAATGAGGACCCAATTCTTTTTGATGATGAGGACACCCTGCCCATCGTACAACTTTTCAGAGTTGCTAAATGAACTAAACCTATAGAACAGTGTCATCCGTATACAGAATTCGCAGGCCATAATGACCAACGGATGAATGATCCTATCGAACCTGACACACTAGTAGAGCCACACGCACAATTTTCCATCCCATCAAGTGAAGGGAGGGGTAATTATGGAATATTGAAGGATGTACATCAACCTGCATAAAAGAAACAGAAGCCTGGGACTCCAAAAACTCCCAGCATAGTCGTTCCTGGACCTTCTAAGAAAGGATTTGAAGATTGCGAGGGTTCAAATGTATTTATGGATGAGTCTTTTATTGAAAATTCATTGGAGAAGAAACTCAAGAAGAGAAGCAAGAAAATTAAAAACATGGAACATGAAACCATGGAGTTGTCTGTTTTAAACAAGTGTATTGAAAGAGAAAATAAACAATTAAAAGGGAAGAGCAAGAAATTTCAGGAAGAAATTGAGAAACTTCAATCAAAGACTAAGAAAATAAACAAGAACATGCATGAAATAATTCATCTAGAGAAACCAAGGAGTGACGGGTTGGAAAAGAAGAAATCAGGCCTCAACATACTGATCAACGCGGTAGGGCTCTCTTAGCAGTTGAAGAGAGTATATTTTAATTTTGAACAATTTTGTGATATCTTTGCATGCATACATGCAAATGATCAGGTGTGGGGGTAATGTTGAGCTTCCATTTTTTCACCCACCATACACTTATTTCAGCCATTTATTCCCCACCTAAGAATCTAAATCCAACTCATTGTCTCTTACTTTTATCCTTTTTGCCCGCCTAAGATCTTGATTTTAGCATGAGGTAAAAATTGTTTATTTTGGTATTTTCTGAGTTCTTAATGAATTAATTAGGATCCTTTAGTTATATTTTACCAATAATGAAAGTACACTCACCTTTTTAATGTAATAGATGTTCCTGCACTATTCCTGGAATTTCAGTACCAGTGCAGGTATTTTGATACCCGAGGTTGTGGCTTCTCCTATCTACGCATGCCCAGAACGGTTTTGGTGATATTGGTATTGTTTGTATGACCATCGAGATGGATGTTGGTCATTTCATTTGAACCCAATGTCCATCCACCTTACATGAGACTTCAATACAACGCATGGGCATATCTTCTAGGGCAACATCAAATCGGGATCGGGATCGAGACTTAGAAGCAATAACGAAATTTAGCTTGTTGATTTGATTTCCTAAGTTTGCAACATTGGACAAAGGAAATCCTGGTCAGTGAGATTCTTCAGTTTGATAGCCATTTTAACTCCCTAGTTCCACAAGAACAGGGGAGGATGGTGTAATCTTATGAATGCTCAAAACTTGATATATAGATGGTATTTCTCTATAAACAAGTTAGTAGAATTTTTGTTGAATATAATAGAAACCTGTGTCATTTATTTTCATTCTCAATACTGTGATGAATATGATGTAATATGGTTATAGATTTCCATTTAATATCAATCAAGATTTGTTCTATTTTTTTTTGTAAATTTGTGAGTTACTGAATCTGTTTCCACTCACTACTTTGGAAGGCGAGGGCCCACCTCCCCTGGTAATTTGAGTTCCTTGTATAATATTTTTTCTTTATTTGTTGTAGTTGTGTTCATGTATATATTTGCATGGAGTGGTTTCTAAATTGTAGATTTTATTTAAGTTCTGTGTGCTCATTGATCATTGTGGATTTCCATGTGTTATAAATTGAACTTCCCTTAGTACAATGGAATGTTTTCATACAGAAAGATAGATGTGTGAATGAGTGTTAATATTTGCATCATGCTGAAGCATACCTCCTTCTTGTATAATCTTGAAAGCCAAACATGTTCTCGGATTTATTGGTAGATTACACAACCACGAACGTCTGATCTGAATACCTCACACACTTGTTAATAAATCTAAGGCTCATATGATCAAACGACTAAACTGAACCAAGATACTAAAATTATCCACTGTGTGTGTTAACATGGAGTTGTATTAAAACAAGTTAAAGTGTTGACTCTGGTTAATAAAGACTTGTTTATGAGCAAAGTCAACATCTGGAATGAATGGTGTGATCATATTGTAACTCTCATCCATTTAAGGATCTGACTCTTTTTCTTATCTTGAATAAGAAGGATTAATATCAAGAATTGATAAAATCTTTGTGATGACCTGGTCACATATCAAGAAACTTTAAATACCCTTTGACTGTTCATAGATTGAATTGTATTCACAAAGGATTCGGTTCATACCTCCATATTCTGATTTTGTGGTATTAAGGGAATAGATATTCAAAATCATTAACATGAGCCTACCTCTGTGGTTTGAGTTTTCCTTTTTGCTAAGTGTGGTGTGACCTCTAGAGGTGTTTTAGTAAAAGTAAAATGATATTTCAGGGGACAAGAGTTTAGTTTCAATTGCGTGCAAGTTGTGTATTTACATTATTTGCTGGTAGTTGTAGGTCTTCTTTATAGAGTAGTGTTATTTCATTGCTTCACCCACCAATTGAAGTGTCAATCTTTGTGGTAAGACTTGTTTAGAGTCACCCCCCTACACTCTGACTTATTGTCTTTGTATAAGAATGCAGTAGAACCATAGAGTCTACCTTGCTTGTAATGAAGTAAACATTTTAGGTTAAGTATAGGTTAGACATTGGGAATTACTCTCAAATCTCGTTAGTCTTATTGTAGGTCAGTAACATGATATATATGAAGACTTGAGTTGATTCATATTATTAAATGATACAGACACCTGTCTGGATAATTGCTACTCTGTTTTTGCTCAGTTTCTTGTTTCTTTATTGTTCTACTAGAAGGTTGATTGCTTCTCACACATATAATAT
Source organism: Picea engelmannii (assembly GCA_009831015.1). Classification (NCBI taxonomy): domain Eukaryota; kingdom Viridiplantae; phylum Streptophyta; class Pinopsida; order Pinales; family Pinaceae; genus Picea; species Picea engelmannii. Next base: position 230,168 of record ML803033.1, read on the forward strand.
AATTTAGACATTTGAGATAGAAGAATGATATTTTGGTTTGATTATTGATTAGTTGTGTGGAGTGTAGTAGTGGTTTGAGTTTGTACTTTGTCAAGTTTCTTTTTAGGTTAATGAATGTTTGGTAGGCCACCTAGCCCTCTTTTTCCTTGAAATATAAGGTAGGATACACTTCTATTCTTTGTCTGCACATACTGTGCCTGTAGTTCACTAGTTTATGAACCTGGTTGACACATATGTGGGACTTTATTACAACAATTAAGTTTCCCAACAATCACTACATTCGTGATATGGTGCAGAGGGGAGATGTAAAGCTCCAATATGTTGGCACAAATGAGCAAGTTGCATATGTGTTGACCAAGACTCTATCTTGTGTGAAGTTTGAATACTTCCTAGAAAATCTTGGTGTTGTCCAAAAGGACCTCGCTCGAAAGGGGGAGTGATGTTGATGATACTATGGTATCCTGACCAACAACGTGTAGCTCCATTATGATTTTATATCCTAGGGGATTGATCATCCCTGGGCATATCCCGAAGGTCCATTAAGGACAGTCTGTCAGAGTACCTATGCATGTATATGCTAACTCTAGTTAGTAGTGGTAGCTCCGTTAGGATTTTATATCCTAGGGAATATTATGATTCATAGGCAGATCCCGAAGGTCCGGTAAGGACGGTCTGTTAGAGTACCACACGGTAGCTTGTTAGGATTTTATATCCTAGGGAATATTATGATTCTTGGGAAGATCCCGAAGGTTCGGTAAGGATGGTCTATCATATTAACACAAATGTTGTTTTTGATACACTTGCCTCATTTCGTTGCCACATCTTGATGATGTTCCAACTTTGTGTTGTTGATGATGTTGTTGTTCTAGCCTCATGTTGTGGATGATGTTGTTGTTATAGCTTCATGTTATTGATGTTGATGTTTCAGATTCATGATGATGATGATGATGATGTTACTCCATCTACATGTTGTAAACAATGATGATATTGATGATGATAAAAACTTTCAATGATTAATAGATGTGTCAATCAGTGTTCCAAATGTTGATGACGATGATGCCCTCTCCTTCTCTTGATAATGGTGTATTGGGTCATGTTAGTAGAATAACCTTCTCATTAAGGGGGAGTGTTGAAATATTGTAACTTCAAAGAATATTCTAATAATATTTGAGTTATTATCTTATAAATCAAATCCCCTTTTGCGGATTGATCATGTCGGGTCTTGTATAAGATCAAATCCCCTTTTATGGATTGTTCAAACCATCTTTATATGGTGGTATTTGTAAAGTCGCCCCCTAGTGTTTATAAAGTGGTTTTAACCACTTCTAAAAGAAGTCAACTCTACCAAGTGAAGATACATAACCCTAGCGCCTCCTCAACTATTATTTATATGTGAGGATGATGCCTCACTTACACACTCTCACACTCACTCATCTAGTGCGCATATCTTGAAGGCAGTTGCAGTTGAAAGATGAAGGAGAAGAGAGGCACATGCTCAGTCTTAGTTTATTCTTGGTGTTTTGGTCTTAGTCTTCGCATTGTATTGGCAATCTATTATTGAGGAGGTTTTGTTGGGTTTTCTCCCCCATGAGCGTTTCCCAAGATAAAATTATGTGTACCTTGTGATTGTGTTTCTTTCAGTGATCCTCTCTATGTTGTTGTTTTGGAAGTGCATTGAATGCTCATGTAATTTTAAAATTACCAAATAACAATAGTAAAAACTCAAGAGATAATAATGAGGACAAAACTATACAAATCCTAGAAGGATTAGCTATTGGGAAACAACAATTAGCCCAGTTGTTGACACAATTAATTGCTAGTAACTAGGAAAATCAAAACCATGGGAGTAACACTGGTGCAAGGGGTTCCAATGTGAACAATGGGAACAATGGTGAGGTAATCCATCTTGAGATTCCCGCACCTAACCACACTAGGATTCCTGTTCAGGTGGGTTCTAGGACCAATAACAGGACAATCCCCAGACCCCTTATGTGTTAGTTCTTGGGAAACCAACAAACAAAGAATCAAGGGCCACAAGTTCCAGATGAAACTTTTCAAGATTATTTGAGAGATTATCAAGCTCTAGGTGATGATTTTCAGGCAACCATATCACTACAATAATTCTTCACAATCAAATACATGAATAAACCAAGGGATACCAATAGGGAGCAACAAAACAAGGATCTAGCATGGAAGCTGGGAAAGCTATCCATTATGTCCTTCGATGGGTCTAGCAAGATCACAAACAGAGCATGGGTAAAAAATATAGATACATACTTCTAGCTCAATCCTATGATAGAGGTCAAGGCAATTAAATTCACTACCTTGCACCTTGATGGAGAAGCCCACGAGTGGTGGTACCATGGATTGGTCACTCCGGGACATGATAATATCACCTCTTATTTGGACTTCACTCAAAATTTAATGGAGAGGTTTGACAAGAAGGACCCATAGCTACATTTTATGGAGTTGGCACAATTCAAGCAAGAGGTAACACCAGATGCATACATTGTTGACGCCCACAAGTGAAACATTAAATCCCTGCATACAAATGAGTTGAAATGCATTATTACTTATATATTTATTTATAATAATAAATAGGTGGGACCCCTTTAGAACAATAATAAGGAAAAGAAGTGACTCCTCTTGTTAAAATTTTCAATCTACACTCATGGCTACATTACAAGAAGAAGTTCACAGTTTGAAAACAAAAGGGGGGAGACCCCAACTTGGTTCTGTTTGCAATTAATGGATGTTAAGTATGTTACGACTTGTTTCAAATGAATAAATGATTATTTCATTAAACAATTTGGTTTACATTCTATACACCTAAACTTTGTTATGCTTCAACCTTGAATGCGACTTTGGGCGCATACATGGATGTTAGTTTTCATATGGTATAAGAATTATATGCCAACAAAGTATATGTGATATGTGTTATTGCTATGTTGGAAGCCCGACCTTTGATGTTTGAAATTTGATATGGTGAATGGTTAAGGTATGTCTATATGTTATGGTGATATTTGGAGGCTAAGTTCACCCCACCATGATAGTGGTTGATGGCATTCAATTCCGAGGTTGAGAAGCAACATACATTTATTGCACATTGTTCTTACTCTACCTCGAGGCTACCACCTTACCATCCTGTCCATACTCCTTTTTGGAACACTCTGGTTAGTAAAGTCTTCATCGTTCTCATCTCTCGATGAAGTGGAAACTATGCTCTGTGGTTTCCTATCATTCTTCTTACAAGTGTGTGGATTTTACCTCTTCATTTATGAATATCTCAACTCCGCTCAAGTTAAAATCATCTTGTTGGATCTTAGATTTTGCATGCAGAATGTGTTTGTTTTTCCAAATATTATAGTGAAATTTATGATGAAATTGTGAGCCTTCTGGCCTTGTAAAAACACATTTCAATTTGGGTTTCCTTCCTTTTTGGTATTTAAGCAGTTCGAAGTGGGAATATGGTTCAAAATTTTGGTTTTTTGAAATATATGGTTGTGCTGCGATGTTGCTATTGGCAAAGGTTTTATGGGTGAATGTACTCAGTTTCACTCATATTTTATGATTGAGTTTTTAAGGGTTTTCTCTATAAAAAGAAAAAAAAAGTAGCCAGGGTTTTGAAACATATATATTACCCTTACCAAGCATGCCTAGAACTTGGAAGGATTTGTGGTTCTTTCATATTATTGTTACGACTGCTTGTAAAGTTATGGATAAGTGTGAAGGCATGTGCATTGTAGTTTTCTATCATTTCGGAATTTCGTAGAGTTTATATGCTTAAGCAAAGAGATTGTGATGGAAAGTGATCGTTATTGCTATTTTTTGGCTTCATTTTCGGCCCCACACTTTAAAAATCATGCCCATTTTGTCTACTCCAGGCCTTGTTCCTCCATCCAATACAAATAGGTCGAGTAATAAATTCAAACCCTGATTCGAAATATTGTTTGATTGTCTCGACCCAACTATTGGAAAATTAATTAATGGACTCATCAAAATCGTGGCTTACTTTGTTATCCATCCATGAGGGGACTCAATTGGCTTTTAAAGTTAATGTTGGTTTGATAAAATAGTGGTTGTAATGCTCACGTTGGGGTTTCGAACCCAACTTGATTTCGCAACAATTAATTTTGGGGTTATAGCGATATTTTTATAATGCACAGTTAAAGGATATTTATGATTTATTTCTCAGCCTTTCATGTAGACTTTAGATATTCTGTTTATGATTATAGCTGAGCCAAAAAATTTTTGCTGACGATCTCCTACAAAATGCTTTATCATTTTAAAAGACATGTATGGTTTAAAATAATGAAACTTATGGAATTTTGACAGTTGTGGAATTTTCCTTGAGTTTGATGTTAGGAAGATTAAAAGTTTCCATGTCACAGACCCTGCATATTGAAGTTTAAAAAAAAACTGATATGGCACAAAGCGAAATTTCGTAGTTGGGGATTTTGTCATTTTAGCATGGAAATAATTGGCTTGATGAATAGTGGTAAATCCAAAATGTTTTCAAGAGAGGATATTAATGTTGATATTGAAATTGAGTAAATGATAATTTATAATATGGAACAATAATCGTCTCATTCCTGTTCATAGTTTCATTTTCCGCTCATTATATGCCCACCATTTTCCCAATAACATTTAAAATATTCCCTTTTCCATTATTATGAATTTCATTTTTAAGAGGAAAGGATGGAAAAGGATTGAATGATGACATAAAATAGAAATTATGATGTGGATGGTATTGATTTTATAAAAATAAAGGTTCTTCATTTTGCTTGAACAATATCCATTTATTCGTTCTTGTCCATGATATCATTTTTCATTCATTACAAACCCCCCCATTTTCCTGACAACCCTGTAATTCCCTGTTCTAATGCAATTGTTTATTAAATTCAATATGTGATGGATTGTATCAATGGATGGATTGCATATGCTTCTATTGTGAATGATAGATCCAACATGTTGATTTTATTTAGGTAGAGTGTTAATGAATGGATAGTTAAACGTTTTTCATATGCTGATTTGAATATTGATTTAGGATGAGTTTTTTAGTAGGGGCAGGAATGGCAGAGGTGCCAATAGAGACAGAGGTAGCTTAAGGCTATTGCACGAGGCAAGTTAGTAGAAGGGTCAAAAGAACCAGGCAACAACGAAAAGAGGTAGACTGTCTCTCACAATAAATATGGGTTTTAATGTTATTTCCTGAGAACATATTTTATTTTTTGTGGTAGGATGAAAAGATGTTTTTGGATAGCAAGGATACATTTATATTGATTTCTCTTGGACAAGATGGATATAGTTCTATTTTAGGGCAACAATCATACTTTAATTTTGAAAATTAAAATATTTGGCCATGAGAATGGGAGTTATAAGGCCAATGTTTGAGCATATTTTTTGGGTGTTATATTTCATATTTTGTTGATCATTAAAGTGACGAAAAATGGAGTAACGAGGAGGGAATATATTTAGTTTAAATTTAAACAAGAAAAGTTAGGGTCCCCACCTATTTAATTATATTTAAAAATAGACCCTTATTTATTTATTATTATTTACTTGTCTCAACTTATTGGTTAAGCTAACTAAAGCTTAACAAAAGAAAGGTAGTTGAACTACCATAACTTATTGGACAATAATAAAAGCTCAATCCAAGGGAGAGACAAGAGGAGAATAGAGAGAAGAAGGAGAACTTCTGATATAAGGTCTGCTCTATACTTGTGAGATTATTATTTTCCTCATTTATTCTGAGTTTACCAAAAAGATTAACCATCTTGATGACAACATGGTCTTATTGAAGGCAACATGATTCAAAACTGAATCATATCTTTCAACAACTTGTTTCTAAATGTGTAACATCTATCTTAGGTAGTCTGTGTATTATTGTTTGTTTGTGGATTAGATTTCATGACTGATAAATAATATTTTGCAGAGTCAAGTGACAATAATTTTATGGCAAGCTGCTCCATATTTCTAACTTCATTTTTCTTTTGTTGTCAGGGTCTTTTTGTATGGTTCCCATCAGAGACTTCTAAATTTGACTTTGGTCCCCACCCTCGTAGGGGTTTGTAAAGAGAATTTTTTCTTTGTATCTCAGAGTGAAATTAATATAAAGAAATTAGATTGCTGATTTTTGTCTCACATGTGTATCTTTAGTGACATTTTTCATATTCTTTTTTATCCTTGTCTCTTTATCAATGTACACACTTATGTATATTTCCACTTTCTTCTTTTTGCACAATTACATATAATAAATAAAATCAGCCTTGGTCCCTTGCATATATTACTTGCGGATCAAGTGATTATTTTGATTTTAGGGCTATAAACTCTGGGTAGCATTCCCAACTATATTTACTTAGCCTAGCAAGATACAAAAATGTTTGAGTGAGGTTCTCCATATCTTTTCCTCAACATACATCACAGAGTTTCAGAAAATTGTAGTCATCGTGATAGATATCTCAGAGAAAATATTGGTGATGTTATTCAGTGAGGGTATATCTAAACCACTTTATGGTTGGGTGAAGGATTTCAAACCAAATTCATTACAGGATGTTCTCGTGAGGACACAAGACATGGAGGGTGTAGTCCCAAAGACAAAGACCTTCTCCAAACCATTCATTCCATAAAAAGACAAATATAAGAAACCTCTAGTGAAATAAGGGAAAAGGTAAGGAGAGGTTAGATGAGGCGACTCATAATGAGTTGAGAAAAAAAATATATATGCTTCAGTTGCAAAGAGCCTTGGGCACCGGGCCATAGATGCATGGGTAAAGAAAAGGTTCACTACATAGAGGTGCATTCAGATAGTGATGAGGAAGAAGAGGTTGCACCGGAGTTGGGAAACGAGCAAGGGGAATCTACTGAGGATAAGCCTCGGGAGGAGGTAAAGGAGGTGGTTATTGCCAATTTATCAGGCACACCTAGATTCCACATCTTCAGAGTCAGAGGATTACTACAAGGATACAAGATTACCGCTCTGATTGATGGAGGGGCAACTCACAATTTCATTGATGCAACTTGGGTAGCTAGGAGATGGATGACTAATAAGGAATTTGAGGGGTTCAGTGTAGTAGTGGCTGATGGGTATAAGGTTTCATGCACGAAGAAGATTTCCAAGGTTGTCGTGAAATTGGGCAACTACACCTTTATCGATGAATTTTATGTCATCGATTTGGAAGATTTTAATATAGTTTTGGGAGTCTAGTGGCTTCAAACATTAGGGGACATCACATCAAATTATAAAGTGATGACGATGAAATTCTTCTCATTAGGAGGTAAACATGCTGTTCTAAGAGGCATGTCAAATAAAATCCCCATGGTTGTGTCAAATAAATGATGGAGGCCATTTTTAGGTGAGGAGATATAGCATATGCAACCAGGTGTTTTATCATAGCACATGTAGATGCAGAGGGCCGACAACATCATCATGCAAATATTCATGCCTTGTTGAGCAGACATGACAAGGTCTTTGGACAAATACCTCCATGGATACCACCAGACATAGGCTTTGAGCACACTATATAGTTGGAGGAGGGAGCCAAACCTATCATAACCACCCCTTACAAGCACCCCAAGAAATTCAAATATGAAATAGAAAAATCCATCAAGGAGTTACTTGAGAAGGGGCATATCAAACCCAGTTCTAGTGCTTTCACTTCTTCGGTGATTTTGATTAAGAAGAAGGATGGAACTAGGAGGATGTGCATTGACTACAGGGCCTTGAATAAAAAGACGATAAAAAAAGGTACACTTTACCAATGATCGATGAGCTTCTGGATGGGCTGCATGGAGCAATATAATTTTTGAATATTGATCTTCGATTCAGTTACCATAAAATCAAGGTCAGAGAGGAAGATATTCACAAAACACTTTCAGGTGCCATTATGGGCACTATGAGTTCTTTGTCATGCCATTTGGGATGACTAGTGCATCAACTACATTTCAGTCATGCATGCATCACTTGTTCAAAAAACAATCACGGAAGATTTTATTGGTATTTTTTGATGATCTGTTGATATATAGTAGAACATGAGAGGAACACTTGGGGCACTTAGAGGAGATATTGAGTATCATGGAGGAGCAGTCATTGTGTGCCAAATATTCCAAGTGTGAATTTGGCATGACAAATATTCTATACTTGGGACATGTGGTAGTGCACATGGAGAAGATACATGCTATATTGGATTGGCCACCACCCAAAAATATCACAGACCTGCAAGGCTTCTTTGGGATTTGCAGTTATTATAGATGGTTTGTGAAAGGGTTTTCACAATTGGCTGCACCAATCACAGAACTCACAAAGAAAGGAGCATTTATATGGACCAAAGAGGCTCAGAGGAAATTAGACCATATGGAGGAAGTGATGAGCACCTACCCAGTTTTAAGACTTCCCGACTTCACTCATCCCTTTGTGCTTGAGTGTGATGCATCAAGTGAAGGGATAGGATAATTTTTTATGCATAAGAGGCACCCTATTTCATATGAGAGAAGGAATCTCTCATAGAGGGAGAAACTCTATCCCATCCATGACAAAGAATTTCTCGCAATCGTGCATGCCTTGGCAAAGTTTCGACAATATTTGGTAGGTGGGAAATTCATGGTTAAAACAAACCATAACATATTGAGACACTTCATGGGGAAAAATGACTTGAATGAAAGGAAACATGAATGGGTTATCAAATTACAGATCTATGACTTTGACATTGAGTATGTCAAAGGGAAGAAAACTATAGTAGTCGATGCTCTGTCCTGGAAGTTAGAGATTTGCTCGCTTACATAGATTTTAGCTCATTGGAAATCCCATCTATTGGTGGAATACTCCAAGAAAAAATTTGCTTGTGAGGTGATGGATCATAGTACCCAAGATGAAATGTATAAGGTGGTAGATGACATCACCTACTACAAATATCGTATATATCTAGTTCCATAATCTACACTTAAGGATAAAATCATGAAGGCTATGCACAATACACCATTGGCACGACATTTGGGATTCTTTAAAACCTACATGAAAGTCTGGGAGAGGTTCACTTGGAAGGCCCCCAAAGATGATGTGTTGAATCATGTGAGAGAGAGTGTGACTTGTCAGTAAAACAAGTTAGAGAAAACCCATCATGTGGGATTATTACAGTAATTTCCCATTCCAGGGCAGAAATGGGAGAGTATATCCATGGACTTTATCACAAGGTTGCCAAAGGTCCAGGGAAGATCTTGTATATATGTAGTGGTCGATTGGTTGACCAAATGTTCACACTTATTTTCCATATCCTTAGAGTATAAGTCAACACATGTATCAAAGTTATTCTTCAGGGAGGTATTCAGACTTCATAGGATGCCAAAATATATTTTTAGTGACCGGGGAAAAATGTTCCTCAATGCTTGTGACAGAGTTGACTCCCAACACTAGTTACCACCCTCAAACAGATGGTCAAAGGGAGATTGTGAACAAATGGATTGAGGGATATTTACACAACTATGTGTCACGACAACAAAAAGCATGGGTGAAGTGGTTACATATGGGATAACATTGTTACAACACCACTCATCACATTTCCATTGGCATGACACCATTTCAAGCATTGTATGGGTATGATGCCCCTTCCTTTGTTGAATTGGAATTTAGGGATAACAGGGCTCCCAAGGCCAAGGATTGGATCCAAGAGAGCCAGGACGTACTTAGGGCTCTCAAGGAAAACTGACAAGCGACCCAAAATCAACATAAGATATATGCAGACAGGCACATGGTCGAACATACTTTCGAGGTGGGAGACTCATTTTTCTTGAGGCTACAACCATACATATAGTCTTGATTGAAGAAAAGCAGAGAAAAAAATATTAAGCCACGTTTCTATGGGCCTTATAGGGTGGTTCAGAGAGTTGGTGAAGTGGATTATGAATTGGGATTGCCGGAGGGAAGAAAAATCCATAATGTGTTTCATGTCTCATGTCTCAAAAAGGCATTGGGACAATAGGTCACCATTTCGGCAGAACTGCCTCCATTGGATGAGGAGGGGCAATTAGTACTAGTCCTTAAGGAGGTATTGGAGGTCTAAGAGAGGAAACTGTGTAATAGGGTGATTCAAGAATAACTCATCAAATGGTGTGACTTACCAACAAAGGATTCCACGTGGGAGAGTGATCATATCTTACAACATCCAAATTTTTAGTTGATTGAGTACAAGAAATCTCGGAAAGGGATGACTGTAATGTTTCTTTCCAAAAAATTCCTCTAGATGGATTGACAAAATGGCCTACACAATTACTGTCGGCCATGGTCATGGAATTAAAAGGGAATTAATTCGATGATTGGATTTATTGCTGGGAGGTTGCACCATCATTGTGGGTCGGGCTGTCTTCAACTTGGGTTGAGTTACTCACTTCAAAGAGTCAATATTGCTTGGGAAGGAATGTTGTTCCAACAACTATCAACCAACATCCTACAAATAACTCCTACAAGACTATATAATGTCTATATGTTTTTTCTACATTTCTCAAATTTGTAGACAACCCATTGTTGATAATTAGTCCAAAATTTGGTCTTCATTTTGCTGATGTGATAATATTTGTGAAATGATATTATGTACTGTTGCTAAAATAAATTAGGGTGATAATTTATGAATATATATTTTTCACATTTATTTATTTATTTATTGTTAGCAAACAACCAAAACTGTTAATTGTGGGTAAAAATCTTCACATACGAATTGTTTGACCAAATGTCCCTATTAGTAAATTGAATGAAAACTTGAGAAAAATTTAGGAAGGCCAATACATATATCACATCTATGTACCAATCATGTTTCTCCAATACCTGTGTAACTGCACTGACCATGCTGCAATGCTCATCCTTTAAACCAAGTGCCTCTTCATTAACTTATGTCATTAACTTTACAAGCCCCTATCCTTTTATGATCTTGGTGGGCTTAATTTCCAAATCATATTCATGTATCTTCGATACCCACTTACCTCTTGTGCCAAAATAATCCTCCTGTGAGAGTGTGTCTTTTACTGTTGGGTGAGGCACAAAAGCTATTATTTTTTAATATCCAACATATGTTCTAAAGTGATTTAGTGACTTCACCAAAGCATACACTTGTTTCTCCATGTTGGTATAATTCAGTTATGCATTCCTAAGCATCTTTCTCATGGATTCTATTAGCTATTCATTTCCTTGTTCATTCTTTTGTAATAAAACACCTACAACACTATCGTTAGAAGAAAAAGAAAATATAATGAAATCTTTTGAAAAATCAAGGCTTACCAATACCTTTGCATTGGTGATGGCGTCTTTGGTTTGCTAAAATGAGTGGCACCCTGCTTCATCCCATCTGAAAACTGTGTCTTTCTTCAACAAATTGTTCATTAGCTTAAGTAACTCTGATATATTTTGGATGAAGCCTCTTATGAAGTTAACTTTTCCAAAGAAAGACTCAAATTGTTTATGGTTCCTTGATAGTTTGATAATTTGAATCCCCTTGATACTTTCAGGGTTGATTATTACTCCTTCCTTTGATACAATGTGGCCCAAAAGTTTCCCCTTTATTACACCTAATATGGTCTTCTTCAAGTTGAGAGATATTCCTGTTAGATTTTTCATTAGTTTTGTTAACATTAGATTTACCATAGCATTTTTATCTTCTTTTAACATTTAATAATAATATACTGAAATATATAAGCAACATATAAACAAGAAAAAGAAGACACACATATTTATCCTGGGAAAACCCCAAACTCGGGGAAAAACCCAACCAACTTTTCTTAGAGATAATCTTTATGATATTCCAATACAACCATGAACAAGATCTATTCACAAGAGAAAACCAACAATGAAGAAACCATGATAAAAAATACTTATATATTCTTATTTTCAAACCATAGAAAGGGTGGACAACTGAGAAACACCATAGAACTGGCGCAATATAGGCACATCACTAGAGCAAGATATCTCACCACAGAACTGACACAACTTGCAACTGATAACTCCAACTGTAACTGCAACTAAAAATGAAACTGCAACTGCAACTGCAACTACAACTGTAGTGAAGCAACTGGGTAGCACCAAAAAACCTTAGTGTAACTCTTCCAAAGGTAGCACACAAGAGAAACCAACAAGATCCACCAAGAAAATCCTTCCCCAAGTGGGGCACACTCTCCAAGAGAACCAAAAACCAGAAATAGCGAAATTGTCACAATTGTTGTTGTTAGCTACCTAGTGTGCACTGCATAAGGATAACTATCTAACTGTACAAATGAAATGATCCAGAATTGTATTTATACTAATCTGGATGCCTGTATGGGGATGACTTATTATTCTGGGTCTTCATATTTATTTCATTATTTCTATGGGCCAAATTCTCTTCCTGGAAATTATATTTCCACTTTATTATTTTCCTGTGGGTTGACTTCTCTTCCGGGGTGTTTTTCAACTGTTCAATGGTCTTCCTTTGACTTCTAGAATCTTCTTATTCTCTAAGAAAAGTTGTCTAGGAAGGAATACCTACTACAACTACCAAAAAATCAACACTCCCTCTTAGCTAGGGAGGTGTTCTTCCAAGATGTTTTCTTCTAGTAGTCCAATGACTACCACTATAATCCAATGAATATACTACAATCATCTAGTAGCCCCAAGGATACCACCATGCCATCGGCAGCTCAAAATTTCTGCCATAGTCTCTATGACTATGCCACAATCAACTAGTAGCACATAATGACTACCATGCAGTCCAATGGTACACAACTACTACAATAGTCTCCATGACTATGTAGCAATCAACTAGTAGCACATAACTAATACAATGTTGTCAAGTAGTACACAAATATTGTCATATACCGCAATCAACTAGTGCGCACATCTACTACCATGCATCCTAGTAGTACACAACCACTATCATATGTTGCAATCAACTAGTAGCACACAACTACTACCATGCAACCTAGTAGTACACAACTATTTTCATATGCTGCAATCAACTAGTAACACACATCTACTACCATGCATCCCAATAGTACACAACTATTGTCATAGTATTCATGACTATGCTATGGTGTTTCTCCTCTCCTAGTAGTCTTATTCACACCCATCCACTGGGAATTATGACGACCATATCCCCAAGGCTACGCCATGGTCCAAGGCCATGCTACAAGTCTTATTCACACCTAGCCACCTCACATGGCATAGGAAAGACTTGTACCAGGTTGCAAATTACTCCCTTAGTCATCTCATATGACTGATCTGGAAAACCCTTGTCCAAAGGGAAAGCCTGCTGGAGGAGAAACATCACACCTCCCTCTCAACGAGGGTTTCCATTCTGTATCACACTAAGATTGTCTCTGAAGTACTCATACTTCACTCTAGACAAATACTTGGTGATAATGTTCATTATTTGCTTATTTGTGGATATGTATTGGATCTCCACTGCTCCTCTCTGTACCATGTCTTGGATGTAATGGTATTTGATATCTATGTGATTTGACTTGTCATTAAATACTGGATTCTATGAAAGCTTCACACAACTTTGATTATCACAATATATCAAAGTTGGTTCAAACTCTAGATCAAATAAACCTGCAAGCAACTTCCGAAGTCAAACTGCTTCACGACTTGCAACACTGGTTGATATATACTCTGCCTTTGTTGTACAAAGTGCCACTAATGTATGTTTTATTCTTAGCCATGAGATCATACCTAATCCCAAGCTGAAGAAACATCCCGATGTGCTTTTCACATCCGCTGCACGCTCTGCCCAATCAAATTTTGTATAACCTTGCATCTTTACTTCACCGTCCGAGACATATCTGAGTCCATATCCAACCATATCATGTAGATACCTCAACACATGCTTTATTGCTATCCAATGTACATGTCTAGTCTCAACCATGTATCGACTCAATGTTTTCACTACAAAGCATATATCTAGCCTGGTATTAAGCAAGTACATCAAGGATCTGATCAACTGTCTATACATCATGGGATCAACCAAATCTGAAGATGAATCACTCAAGAGCTTTAGATTTGTAGCCATAAGTGTGGCCATGGACTTGCAGTCCATCATCCTAGATATCTACAAGATCTCAACTATATATTTTCCTTGGCTAAGGAAAATCTCATCCGGTCTCTACCACACCTCTAATCCCATCAAATCCAGATCCTTCATTTCGAACTCCGAAGTGAGTTCCCTCTTGCACCCATTTGTGACCTTCTCATCCCTTGTAAGAAATAGGTCATCCAATATTAATGGGAAACCATCCCCAATCTCATCAAACAATTGTATTTTTTGTCATACCATGCCTTGGGTACATGCTTAAGCCAGTATAAAGGTTTCTTCAATTTGTAGACATGAGACTCCTTCTCATGTATCTTGTGGCTTCTCTATGTACACTTCTTCTAACTACTAGAGCAAGTGTCTCATCATAATGTTCTCCCTTTTTCTGGGATAATCTTCTAGCCACAAATCTCGCTTTGTACTTCTCTATGCTGCCATCTACAACATGTTTGATCTTGTAGTTCCACTTGGAATTCACTATCGGCTTCCCTTCTGGTCTTGGAACCACTTCTCGCACATCATTCTTCATGATGGACTGATATTCTTCCATCATGGAGTCTTTCCATACTTTCTGCTTAGTATCTTCCTCAAAAGTGGAAGGTTCTTAATCAATGATTTTACTCATCAATTCCACATAGATGGAAAACTTGTTGGGTCTCTTGCTCTCTCTAGAACTGAGGAAAAATGCATATCCCAATCCTTCTGACTAGTTTCCTCCTTTTTCATTGTAGCAAAGTCTACCGAAACAAGGGAATCCTTGCAGGAGGTCTCATATCTATTCGAAGTCTCTGAAGCTTTGATCTATCCTCCTCAACCCATGGAGCCTATATGTCAATCCTGAAAAATGTCTCTCTCTCCCACCTGAATCTGAGGGGTAACTTCCTCTGAATGATCTGGTATTCCTTTGATTCAGCTGACTCTCTCTAAGATCATGATCACTTTGAGTCAGCATGCTCCCTCTGAAGCCTGACTCCCTCTGAGTATATATAATATTCGTAGCCATCTTCTCCCTTTGCATCTATTGGCCTCCTTTGAAGTATGATCTCCTATGGACTATACTGGGAGGCTTCTCCTCCCTACTGGATCCTGAGGGATGACTCCCTATAAACTTTGGATCCTTCTAAGTTGGTACATGGTGGGGCCACTTGCCTCACCACTGGTGGAGCCATCTGCTCCTCATCATGATATGGCTCATCAATTTCATATATATGCATGCCCTTAGCATCCTGCAAAGTATCACAAGACCATGATGGTCTCTTCCTGGTCACTGCAACGATTCTAGGTAGGCCCTTCTAGATCTATTGACTTTTCTTGATTATTTGAAGAGTGATCAAATGAAATAGAGGGATATGTACATTCACTTTACAATAAATCTCCATATGATATACTCTGTATCCCGCAAAAGAACCCTTCTTTCCAGAAAATTTTAACTTTGTCCTCTCCTTCTTCGGTACATGAATGTATACTGTCATGTATACAACTTATTGTTTGGATAATATGCTCCATGTCTCAAACTAGAGACCATCTAATTTGTTGCCTCCTACAACCATCATTATAGCTCCCTCTCAGAGCTATCACTTGTGACCTGCCTAGAACAAGATCAACAACAAGGGAAAATACCAGACAAGAACAATATTCTTATGATAAGAGCAATAATAAAAACAAGAACGGGAACAATCGTCGGAGTAGCTCCTTCTTAGAGCTATCACCTGTGACCTGCCCTGACAATAGCCAAAGAAAAATACAATAATAATAAATAAGAACAACACTCTTAAACACTCTTCCAGTGTTGTGACCAATCATTCCTCCATAACAACCTGCCTGGAAGAAGAAACAAGAGCAACAACATCTCCATGGTAACTTCCATGGAATTTACAAGATAACGCACCTCGAACAATGCCAACAACCAAGAACATCTCCTAGAAGATATCAATTTCATTTCGTAAATAAGTGCATCATTAGTACATGATGATCATTGTACTAACAATATTCAAGTGTCACTAAACATTTGATAGCAATAGCAGTAATAGAACTGTAAAGACTGTTATTCTAGTTACAACACTTACTTAAGTTGCAACAATATGAAATATAAAACATGATATGCAAACCTAGAGTCTAGCTGTTGTAAATCCTTAATTACACCAACAGCTGGGATCTATCGTGAATCAAAAGCACACATGTTCTTATAAGGCATGGAAGTCTTCAATCCCATTTTGTTTGCAACTTCTAATGGCATGACATTCATTCATGCCCCACTTTCCATCATATAGTTGTGAAAAATCCAATTTGTGACCATTGGTGATATGAAAAATGGTTCATGTTGGCCATTTGATCCAAAAGTACTTGAAAAAAATAACGATGGATCAATTTCTGGCTCTAGAGTTGAATGAGCACTTTCTGTTACTTCGAAACCAAGATCCTTTCCAATCGGTTGCTTGAAGACCAAAATATTCACTATCTCTACCAATGGCACTGACACCTTGGAATTATTCGCCCATATTGTAAGATCAATATTTGAATTGCTACCCACTATCTTTCTCTATTGTACTCGAGCTGGGGGTGTTGAAATTGGCATTTCCCTTTTTCTAGAGCCCCCCTGTTCTTTCTGAGTGATCTCAGGGGTCTTTTTGTTTCTACGTGTTTATCTAATTGATATTTTCCTGAGATAATCTGCTCCAACACCTTGGTTCTCTTCTGCCAGACTCACCCTAATGAAATGTTGAGATCTCTGAACCACTTTTCATCATATTCAATGAATTTGACGACCTAGTCCCTTTTGCAGTTGCTTCCAACAATGCCTATTGATGGTAGAGGTAAGTATCCTCTACATGCAAATCTTGACATGTATTGCAATAGTAAGGATACAAATGATCTACTGGATTTTTTCTATCCAAGTTGTTTGGCAGTATTTGATTCGAAGGCAGACCATGTAGCACACTTCTAGGTTGGAATCTATTATGTTGCGGATATTGTTGCATATTTTTTATAATTTTCTCTAACCTCATCATCCTTTCTTGTGTCGTTGTGTGAGGTTGAGTGACCACCAAATGTAGTTGTTTCATATGTTCGGATAATGTCATGAATTCATCTGAAGAGTACTCTATAGAAGAGGAGGCCTTTGCCTTTGACTCTATCCTTTCCCTTAAAGTGGCCATGATATCTAGCTTGCATGATATCTCATAGTTGGTAACCAAATTCTTTGTATTTTCCTTTGCATCTTCCAATGTTGTAGCTTGAGTTTGATTAAGTAGAAGGCTGAACATTCCTTGAAATGTGTTCAAGTATTAGGTTAGTTTTGTTTGCATTGTAGGTGCTTGGGTAGCTGGAATGTACTGCAAAATCTTGTCGAATCTATTGTTAAAATTATCAATGGATTCATTTTATTTTCTGTTAATAGATGTAAGTGCATTGAACAAAAATCTAATATCTTTCTTTTCAACCCATCTATCAAAGAAAACTTGTTGCAATTTTTCAAAAGAGCCAATACTAGCATCAAGAAAACTTTCTAGCCATCTAGCGACATCAACACTCATAGAAAGAGAAAAACATTAAAAAAAAACATCTAGCTCAGTAATGCGGGTATATCTAAGACCCTACTCAAATTTCTCCCAATACTCCTTGGCTCCTATAGAGTGGTCTCCATTAAAAGGAGGTATATGATTAAGGGAGTCTGGGAGATTATAAGGATACCTCGCAATCTTAGTGAAATTGAAAGGTTTATAACAATAAATTAAGCAAGAATCCATGTTTTGATAAACTATATTAACAAATAGATGCTTATATTAGAAATGGATTCAAAATGTAAATGTTTGTTTACCTCCCTTGCTCTTACCCTTTGGTTTCTTCTTCGGTAAAATAACTCAGGCTCAAGAGTGTATCAGATCCCACCTTGAGAGTTAAGTCTTGTGTTGTACCTTTGTGTCTAATGTGTTTCGGGTGGAGTTTCCAAGTGAACTCTTGTAAGTTAGTGCAAATAATAGTAAACTCACCAAAAGATAAAACACAAATTCTTACTAGAGATCGGACAATGGAGTCGCCAAATCTAGGGACTTCATTGCAATGTACTTATTTGTATTCTTTAATTCAATGGATTCGCTAGATGAGAGAAATGTTAGTGTAGATGCAATACCAAAGGAATCTCTTCAAAGTACAAAACAATAAAGTTTACTCGATATTTATCATTGAGGATTCTTGGTTTAAAGATCTTGTTCCCCGACAATGATGCCAAAAAATGTTATCGACCAAACTAGTAGACCACCAAGGTCCACAATGTGATAGGGAAAAATACAGGGGATAGGTTCTCAATGTCCCCACAACACATATCCTTTATTGTTCAATCCAAACTCCTACACTAAGAGGCTCTGAGAGGCTTCCCAAAAATTTCACTTCACCTCAAAGGATCTTGAGACTTGTGCCTAAACAGAGAAAACTAGGTGAAGGTAGGAGTTAATTGTTTAATGGAATTGATGGACTAATATATAATGCAAAAAATAAAACAACAAAACAACAAGATAACTTACCCCAATCCACCAAAATATTAGCTAAGATAATGCACAAGGAAATAGTTAAATACCTTTACCACTTCGTGAATGATTTGTATTATATGTACTTTGGATAGAGTGGCTGGAAATGAGATGTTTCCTTTCTTCCATGTTATATAAAACCTGCAAAAACCGAGAAAAACACATAAAACAACAAGGAAAATGGCATTTTGAGGCCTCCCACAAGTGTATAATCACACTAGATCAATAGATCTGTGGGTGGAAAGGATAGGGAAGAAAGGTATGAGTGAAATTTTTTCTGTATGGCCTTCATATCTGCATAAAATATGGTTTCCAGATGGCTAAAAATTACCTTTGCAGATTTGAGGTTCAAATCCCCCTAGGGTCAAAACCCAAAATTGCTACAGCCAAAGAAATACTTGTTGTAGTTCTATTTTCTTCTATATTAACCAGAAAATAAGTGATATAACTTATGAATTAAATCTATAAAGTTTATGGAAGGGTTTGGGTGGTAAATACTTACAATAGTACCACTTCTTATGTAAAAGTGAGTGGATCTGAATGCATTATTTGCTGTAAGTTAACAAATATGCACACTATTCTTCAAGAAACCCTTGTTATATGTAGGGAAATTTCTAAATGGAAAAATCCCCAAGATATACTAGCTTATAAGATATAGAAATTAAGATCTAAGCTCAGGTATGATTTTTTGGATTTTTATAAATAAAAGAATGATTTAAATTTGAAAAATAATTGGTTGAAGAAATTGAGAGAATACTTTACATTTTAGATGGCTCTTGGTTTGAGATATTATGACCCTGCAAGTTTAATATTGACCCTTGGAGAGATTTCTAGTAGATTGAATTTGGAGTTGAAAGACTAGCGCCCCCAATACTAGAAATGTTTAAAAGATGGCTTGTTCCTTGGATTTGCTAGGAAAGATCCTTGATGGATAGTTTCCAAGACAATCAATCAACTTGGGTCTAAGTGATAAATAATAGATTGGTTGAAGCTACTTCCAAGGAAGTTGGTCCAACAACTTGGATTTATTTCACTAGGCAACCAAAAGGAAATGGAAGAGACGAAGAATCTAGTTCCTTTACTCCACATGACTATGTATCCCTTCAATGGATCGATAATCACCTCTTGCAATTATCCTAAAAAAAAAAAACCCTTTTCAAAGTACAAAATAAATTATCCTTGACCAAGAAGAGCAAGCATTACATTAGACAATCCAGAGTGACATAAGAGAATTGAGTTCAAAATTATGACATTATGATCTCACAAAGTTTCCAACAACAATAAATGAGAGGAGGGGCTAGCCTTATATATATATTAATTGAAACAATTAGTTTCTCTCTCTCATTAAAAAATATTCTCTTGGTTTTCTCATCCACAATTGGTTGGAGGCTAAACCCATTGAATAATAATTTTTTATTACATTGCTCCATGAGAAAATGGGATAAAATCCAATTTAGAATTGTTGACCATTGATAATGTCTCCAAAAGAAGTTCGCTCCACCAAGAGAAGATCATGTAGCTTAGGAGAAAGTAAGATTTTGTGGAAGAAATAAACTTCGGGACATTTTCCCCTTGAAAAGTGAGCCCAACGGCTTTATTTTTGTCCACACTTGGTCCATCTCCCCCCAACGACTAGTTTGACCATTCACTCCATGAGAAGAGGGGTATGATTTGACCCAAATGGGATGATTTGGCATTTAATGGCTTGAATAATTCTTTTTGCTTGGAGAGAGTGCATCATTGACTTGCTAAAAATCCTCCAATGACTAGTGGACCACAACGTTCCATTCATTTGACCATTTGAATTGGGAAGTGTGCTCAAGGGACGGCTTTTCTTTGAGAGGGCTTATCTCCCTTAATACTTCGTCAATCCAAAAAGTGCAATATGGGTTTTTCCCATAAAATTTTTACAATCATTTTGAGTCCATGTTGTATTTTTGCTTCCGAGGACCCATTGCATTGGGATATGTGAAATGCATCAAAATCCATGCAACGGTGATAAATTTGTGATATTATCATGTTGTGAACTATGAATGATAATTCACCATAGCCAAAATATGCATACATACTCAATATGAAATAACCATGTGGGAAGACATAGGTGTGCATGACATGGACCGATCTAGGCCCCACAAACTGCAATCACCCCTAAATAAGACTCATGGCTCCACACAACTCATGTGTCTACTATATATCCACTCCAAGGCCTCCAATCATATTTAGGACAAAAGACATTGAAATGGGGTCTAGGTAGACTAATCAATATCGGACCAAGTCTGAGAATCCATACAACATCATCCACTATGGTTTACATGGCTTTGACTTGCATCCTTGGGCTTACAATGGTGTGGCCAATAAAAATGTAGGGTAACTCCTGGAGAGGTAACATACCCATCTAAGAAGAGATGGTGTCGATGCAGGTTCATGTTCATTGGACTCATCTGGAGGAAGGTGAGTAAGCGAAGGTAGATTTTCATCCTCACTATCATCATTTGAAGAAGAAGAAACCAGAATAAGAACAAAACATGACACAAATGTTGAAGATGGCTCACAGGCCGAAGATCACATAAAAAATAGGGAAAAGAGCATACATAGATAAAAAAGAGTAGCAACCCGGAAAAAAAAGGAAAAAAAAATAAAACCAAATTAAAACCGAAATATTGTCTTTGTAAAAATTCAAAAGGGTGTATTTCAGCATTATACCTACGGATATCACTAAAATTCCAGTATCTTGGGAAAACATAAACCTTTTCAAATGAAATGAAAAACATTCCTAATTGAAACGAGCACTCCAAATGCAATGTAATAATCCTCTCAGCCTAGAAATGTACGAAAATGACATAAACCAAATATGCAACAACAAGGCTTCGATATCTCGATCTACAATGGGAGGGGGTCTTCAAATGCGCTTTGATACCATGTTCAACAACACATGTATTCCAATAGAGGAAGAAAACCTTCAGTAACCACTCACACAACCAGATCAAATATCATAACACCGATGTTTTTACATGGTAAAACCCCTGGAAGGAAACATCCACGAGCCCAACAAATGTGGCCACTTGGAGCAATTTATTAATGCAAAAGAAAATATTACAGAGAAATTTACAACAGAGTTTCTCACAATCGATCATTGACAAATGACCCTCCATTCTCTTTAAATAAAGTTCGTGGACCAATCGAGTGTTAATCCACAAATCAATGTAGTCGTTAAGATCGATGGGAATATGAATCATCATATCACTCTATGTCAATAACATATCATGACCATCAAATTACCTAACTACAAATGCATACTAATGCACACTAAATAAACACACTTTTACCTAACGACACATTAGACCAAGTTGATCTTAACCAACTCCTAAGTGTCTAAATATCCTAACACTTTTCCATCTTTCAATTGGTGAAAAAATTCATCTCTTTCTTCTTGAGTCATGGTTGATATCTCTAGAGATTTATTTGGTGAAGTAATTTTTGGAAGAGCCTTTGGAGCCATGTGAGAAAATAATAATTCTCCTCTTTTTCACAAATTTTCAATCACCAAAAATAGATCTTCCAATCAAAACTTATGCCAATTGTAAGTTATGTACCTTTCAAACCCTAATTTGGAGTATGTTTGGATGGTTGACCTTTGTCGTGATACATATATGAACTTTGAACCCTTCTAAGTCTAAAATTTTGGCCTGTAGTACTCTGATATTACTTTTGTGAAGTCCTGAAAAATTCATAGTATAAACCTTCACTAATAAAAGGTTATAGCACAAATACCAAAATGGCTTGTTTAAGACTAATTTCAGGATTAGTAAAAATCCCAAACTTCCACAAGATATATATATCATAGATTACACCGATTCAATTTCTGGAAAAAAATTCACATGTAATTCGCTATGTCTCCTCAAGATTCTAAAAATTTTAGAGTATGAAACTGCGCCAAAATTCGTTTATGGTGAAAATAAAAAGAGGGCTCGTTTGAGACTAATTTCAGGACTAGTCACAAACCCCAACTTACACAGAAGATATCTAGAAAGCTATAACGACCCAAAACCTAAAATTTGGACCATACATAATTTGTTATGTTGTCTCAACTTCCACATAATTTCACTATCTGAAACTTCTAAAAAAAAAAGTTATAACGAACATACCAAGATAAATCCTTTAAATGGATT
This sequence comes from Picea engelmannii, assembly GCA_009831015.1. Taxonomy (NCBI): domain Eukaryota; kingdom Viridiplantae; phylum Streptophyta; class Pinopsida; order Pinales; family Pinaceae; genus Picea; species Picea engelmannii. Next base: position 252,905 of record ML803033.1, read on the forward strand.
TAAAGATGAGTCAAAAACCCTATCTTCCATAGGATATATATACTAAAGTATATGAACCTGAACTTGAAATTTTTACTAGATGTACTTGGATATTTCTTCTGAGTAACTTCTGAATTTCTTTGTCTTAAACATTGCAGAAAAAACGTTATAGCGAAAATTTCAAGATTACTTGTTTGAAGTAGAAAAACCCTAGGATCAATGCTTTGATACCAAATGTTATGATCCAATGCCTTAAAAATGATCAAAGTCAACGAATACAATCTACTTCATGGGGAGAAACTCCTTTTACAATATATCAAATTCATAATACAATATGAGATGAGATAAGATGATCGTAAGGCTAGGTCTCCTCAGTGTGTGTGTGGGGGGGGGGGGGGGGG
>ML803033.1:269863-304814 GCA_009831015.1 Picea engelmannii
GTTTGAGAAAAATGAAACTAAGAGGGGTCTCCAAAGAGCCTTTTTCCTCTCCTAAAAGTTTGTTTGAAAGGGAGGTGAGATCGATTTCTCAATCCTTTTCTGATTCTCAAGATCGCACAATGGCCCAAGAGAAGAGCATACTTTAGATTGTTATTTTCAACTTCTAGTCCCGAAATGTGAGTTTATATGTGTTTTAAGATTGATGTTTAAACTTAGATTTGTAAACCAAAGCAAGCAAAATAAGGGACAATGAATTTTATCCTCCTAAGTTCCTAGGTTTGCTAAATGGTCCCCTTTTGTAAGTTGAGGGGCTAAGTGGTGTAGTATTCAGAGCTTACACATCATCATCTTAACAAGGGAAATGAATTTCCCAACATCTAAAAGCTTACAATGCAAATTTTGGGTCAAATGCGCGGCCTCCTGTGTGGACAGAGGCGCATTTGGCGCGTGCGCGCGAACAGAGATGAACAGAAAAGCGCATGCGCGCCCGATGCGCGCCTGTGGGCAAAAAACGCGCGCGCCTGTGTCGAAAGTCCAAGAAGAAAAATCCGGATGGATTTCTCTCCAATCTCTAGTGAATTGACTGTCAAGCAGGTCGGCGGAGGCCGGTTTATGAACCTGCAAGTTAATTAAATCAACAGGAAAGCAAATAAAGCCCAAATGAGGGAGGAATTTATACCTTTCCCCAGTATGGTCGCCAATCTGTTCGCACTCTTCTCGTCGCTGTGTGAGAAAAAAGTGAGTGCTTACATGCCCAGTTGGGCTCTGCTAGGCATGACAGCTGTGATGTAAAAGGTTAGAAAGAAACAACAAAGCTATTAACAAGAATTAAACAAAAACTAAATGAAACTATGAGCATAGGAACAAAAATAAAAACAAATGAAAATGGACCAATATCACCAATATATAAGCTGGTCTGATTGATGAAATCCAAAGATACACAATGGAGAAAGAGGACTTGGGTCCCTTCCCTCTCCAATGGAAGGCTCTTGATGCCCTCAACTGATTGCTCTCCTTACAATGAAAGATGGAAGTGTGAGTGAAAGAACTCCAAGCTTATCCACTCTAGTGAGAGATGGAAAGCCTATGAAATGGTGTTGATTATGTCTATTGCCAAAGAATGAGTCTCTAGCAATCTCAACAGCATAACAATACAAAGAATTCCTTGAGAAAATGGTGGTCATTCATGGCTTTTTATAGCCAAGCATTGGGTTATTATGTGGCCTCTTTTGAATGTGAAAAGGGGCTCTTTAGGGCACCCTTAAGTCTTTGACCAGCCCCCCCACGCGGATTGAGCTCGGATTTGATGTCCAATCGACTTGGGAGCTGATCCAATAGTGGTTGGGAGGCCGACCAGTTTCATAAATGCGCCGTTTAGTAGGCGCGCGGGTGTTTTGCCCAACAACCGCGCATCGGGCGCACAAGCGCGCTTTGTACGTTGCTGTTACGCGCGCGCGCGCGCGAAACCATGTTTTGTAAAGCGCTTTTGAATTTTTGATCATTTGTATAGTTTTTAGACCCTTTGTTGTGCTGTGGAATTAACCCTGTGCCATGAATGACTCCAGTTCTGTGTTGACGATGCAGAGTTCTTGTCGCCCTGTGCGGATGAAATTTCAGTGATAACAATTACTTATTGTATATATTATTTAATAATAATTACTTATTATATATATTATTTAATAATCAATAATTATATTATTAATTATTAATCTAGGAGAATGTTTTCCCGATGTTGTCCCAACATCAACATTCCCTCTCAACAAGGGAGACATTGTGCATATTCCAAGCTTGTTTCTAAAGTATACAAATTTCTCCCTAGTCTCATGACACATGTCTATCATTCCTTGGAGATGTCTCTCTCACACCTGAATCGAGGGGAAAATCCCCCTACGACTCTCCCTCTGATCCAATTGTCTCTCTATGAGATCAGACTTACTCTGGGTTTGCATGTGATATCATCTAGAATGTTGAGTCTTTATCATTCCTAGTCAAATAATCATGACTAAGGAGAAAGACTACACCTGGGCCATTCACCATAAGTACACCCTTGTGAGTGAATGTCATATCGATTCTATCAGATACATGGAAAGTATCTCAAGAACCTCGAGTCCATATTATTCCTTTTCATGATCAAGGAATGACTACGCCTGGGCCCATTTACCATAATTTCACCTTTATGATAAATGTATCCTATCTCCCTTGGTCTACAACCCAATCTAGGAGAAGGTCCGCTCGATGATGAAACATCAACACTCCCTCTTAGATAGGGAGGTATCTTTTCTAATGTCTTCATATAGTAGTCCACTTACTACTCTATAATAAATTAGTAGCACACAACTACTACTATGCCATCGGTAGCTCGAATCATCCATCACAATCTCTGCAATCAAGAAACACACAACTGCTCCAAGTGATCTAGTAGTCTCCATGAAAATCAACTAGTAGCATACATCTACTACAATTTCCATCCAATAGAAAACAATTGTGTTGATCCATAGTAGTACACAACTATTGTCTACTGGTACACAACCACTACTAGTAGCACATAGTTGTTTTCCAATGACACATAGTCACTACCAGTGGTACAAAACCACTGTAGTAGAAAAGGGTTTGTTCCACATGCCACTCTATTCTCCTTAGTATGATTTCTCCTTCTATTCTCCATTTGTTCTTCCTTCTCATTTTTCTTTTATGCATCCCAAATTAGTTGAAGTATTTCAACTACCTCTTTTAGTTAAGTTAATTAAAACTCAACTAACTTTTAGTTTATGAGAAGAATTAATATAATAATAATAATAATAAGGGTCTTTTAATAAATAATAACTAGTAGGTGGGACCCCTTGTGACTCCCTTTAGTTTCTTAACAAAAATAAACATAACTAGTCAATCAATCAACCACATCCCTCCTTGTGGCTCCCATAATAATTCCATAATTTGAAAATTAAATATCAATGATATTTTAAATCATATCCAAACATGTAATATCCAAAATATCCAAAAATAGTATGTTGTCCAAAAACTTCAGCAGTCCACTGTTCTCAATAAAACAATAATAAAATATACTCAAAAACCCTATTTTCCACTTTGGGAGGAAATTTTCCCTTTGTTGTTGCTATCTCCTTTTGACTTTCCTGAATTATCCTTAGGCTATGTGGGGCCTTGAGGCTTGATCTCACCGATGACATGAGAATAATCATGTTTCAAGTGCATGTGGGATGAAACAGATTTGGCTGAATCACTTGAGGGGGAGGAGGGGGAAAAATCATCTTTTCCTTTATCATGCATATGGTGGGCTTCGGTTTTGAGTCTTTTGCTTGCGTGGGAGGACTATACAAGTGAGTGTGCAGGGGAAATCTGGACATTTGGGTTAGCAGGTGGAGGAGGAGAAAGTAGAGACAAATTTGGCTAGCCACGATGTTGGGAGAGTGTTGGGTGAAAAATCTCCTGCCATCCATCTTTCTCAGGGACTTCAGGTTGCAATGAAACATGAGGGGGCACAGGGATACCGGGGACATGTTGGGGTTGGAAGGGAGGCCTCTCTAGTCTAGGTTGGACTACCCCTTGCCCAATCCAATTGAAAAATCCATCTTGGAAGAGTTGGTTCAACTCTTGAGGATCTGCATCAAAATGTATTAATAATCTTGGCCTTCTAGGCCCTCTGTTCCAATTCCCTCTTCCCTTGTTATTTTGGATGTGACTTCCTCTGCTGAAGAAGCTCATCCTATATGCAGTGTTTATTAGCAACTAGCTTCTTAAAAAAACCATACATGACATCTCTTAATATGAAACAAAGTTTGGCTCAACAATCACATCAAACCCATGCAATCCAATCCATAAAATTCATTCAATAATTGTCAATGAGCACATGGTGAATTAGGGTTCTGGGATATCTGAGAAAATGAAAGGGAGTAAGAACACGATTACTGCTCAACAATTCATTGAACAATTGATTGTGCAACAATAACCAAATCATGTCAGTTGTGATCCATCTCTGTATTATTTCTTAATCACTATAATACAGAGTTTTAATTTAATTTTAAGAACAGGGTGTGCAAAATGAATCTAGGATTGTGAGGGATTTGTATTGAGCAAAAAAGTGAGAAAATGGCAGGGAATTTGATGGATATTGTTCATAAAAAAATTTAAATAAATCATACAATCATAACTCTGTTCAAAATTAATCCAAAAATAATCCACTTCTAAACCCAACATTCATTGTTCTTCAATTGTATACAAAACTGCTTGTTGTTCCAATAATTAAATTTCCCAAAATTCCTTAATTTATAATAGTCTCTGCAATTATAACTTATAAAAACCTTTCCCATTCAACAATACTGTTTATTATAATGCTAATCCCTTCTTCCAATTTTTTTTAAATAATCAAAACATTCACAACAATATGCTCAACATCTAGTTTGCCTGTGACCTGCAAGACTAGCTTGTGGCTTGAGAAACCACGACTAAGGGGCATATAAGCCATCAAAATCACCCGGGGATTGCACTCAGCCTCAGCCACACCAACCCTTAACATGGTTGGATTTTTTGTCCCTACAGGTTTCAAACCGATGAATTTAACATCACAAAGTGCCTTAACAACACACTCCGTCATCGGTTGTCCTACACCTCGGGGACATAATCATGCCCAATTTAAAAGTACACAGGTATCTTTTAAAAAATGTAGAAAGACTTAAAAACATGCCTTATCATACACAGGACTTTAATCAATCAATCGAGAAAATCTTGAATTGAAACAACAGTCAATCCAAACATAACCCTGAGCTTTATTTCAACATATATGACTTAGTTTTTAAACAATTGATAGTCTACGTGATAATTCTAATATAATCATATCATATATGAAGCGAACAGAACTAAACTGACACACATACACCTTTTTAACTTGCCATAACCCTGATCGGGCTTAGTAAAATTCACATAGGTGTCTTCTTATGAAATCAAGACCATGTTGGATGAAACATAGTGATCGAAACCATAACGAAAAGAAATACTTCCCTCGAATGTATGCAACCATGCCTTTCCTTTTTTAATTTTTTTAAACAATTTCATCACAGAGGGACGAAACAAAGATTCGATGAGAGAACACGTGTCTTTAAAATTCCATAACCATTAAATAATAACTTGATACTTGACAAAAATTAGAATGTGCCTAAGGAGAGCAGAGACAGTTAGAGTCCGAGTTAGATCCATCAAAAATCAAATGCAGGGGTGAAACACGTGTTTATAGTTTAAAACAAAAACACAGAGAGCTGACGGTCTTCCGAGACTTATATCCTCCTTACCATCGATCGAAAACCACATGACAAAAAACATTTTTGAAAAGACACAACAGTGAGCCATACAGTCCTTACTTATTACTCCAAGCCATTGACATAACCAATAGTTAACACTCGATGGGAGCCAAGACAATAAGAGTAAAATAACTCAGTGCACACAGGTGCATCTAACACTTGCAGAGAATAGACGAAGGTTAACTTAACACTGGTGGGTATTCAAATTGATATGGATTTTATGATCAGAACGAAATGAATACATATTATTAAAATATGCTTAACATAGAATAACAGAGATATAGTAAAACTGGTTTTCTAATCAATAAGGAAATAAGTTGAAACTGTAAAATGCAGCGAAAAATAAGCTTGCTGGAATGGTGGCGGCTTATCTCTGAGAAGAGATGTGACGGTTGTTCTCATTCATAAGAAGATGATTACAATGAGGCTTTGAAGGAATATTTACAATAAACAAGAATGTCAAAAACCCTAGACATCCAAAAACCTAACCCTAGGAGATGAAGCGCCAAAAGTCATGTGGGCCCCGTTTGGGTAAGTTAGTACATCAACTTCCCGTGGTTGTAACTTTTCAATACAATCTCTGTTTTAGGCGCATGATATCCCGTTGGAAAGGACTATCCGAGGAATATACATTTGGTCATGATTTATCAAAGGGAATTTTTGTTTGTGGCGAGCCCTAAAAACATTGTTTAGGGCCTCAAAAGAACCCTGCAAGTCAGGGACTCGAAAACTGGGAAAAAACTGCCAAAATGAACTAGTTGGAATAGGTGGGAGGCCACCAAAATCCATATGGATCAATCCTCCCCCCTTAGGAAGAAACGGTCTCCATTTTGTTGAGTTCCCCCATTGCGTGGCCAAATTTCTGTTGAATTTGGCCCCAGGTGAGTCACTTGCCTTGGTGCAGGAGCTGCCCTGCTTTGACAACTTGATATAGCTGGATTCTTTGTTGTCAGGTGCCCTTGATATGTGTGTCCACAATATTATCACTAGATTCCGGTTGCATGTAGTCAGGGTTGAGATCTATTTGTGTCAACTTCTCTACTATCTCTGAGGTGTCCAATAATGGTGGGAAATATGGTCGGAGGAGAGCCACGTTGAAGATTGGGTGCGGGCCAAGGAAAGGGGGAATGTTGAGCACAAAATCATTATCACCCACATGCTTATTGATGGTGTATGGCCCATACTAGAGTGGGCAAAGATTACGATTGCCCCCTATAAGGTGTTCTTTCGGCAAGTGCAACCAAACTTGTCGCCCACCTGAAACTTATGTGGCACCCGGTGTTAATCATGGCTCTGCTTGTACTTGGCATTGGACTTTTGTAAAATATCTTGAACCTGTTGGAGGATGTGATGGATCCTCTCAATGAATCAGGTGGCTTTGTCAGCTTCTAGTGGAGTAGGAGACGAGTCGACCGAGGTGTTTGCTAGGGGTAGTGAAACATCCATGGGGTCCAATGGTTGGAATCCCAACCCCACCTGAAAGGGTTTGTGGCTAGTTGAACTATGCAGGGATCAGTTGTAGCTATGTTGGACATAGGTAATACTCTCATCCCATGTGCGGGGCTACTTGGAATTGTACATGCGCAGGATATGTACAATCATCCAATTGACGACCTCAATTTGGCCATTTGTCTGGGGGTGGAAGGCAGTGGATTTGGTGAGCTTAGTATCCAACAGTGACTAGAGTCTTGACTAGAATGTGATGAGGAACCGACTGTCCCGATCCAAGACAATGGTTTGTGGGATCCCAAAGTGTACCTAGACGCGTTCAAAGAAGAGCTTGACAATGGCCTCTGTGGTGATGTTCTTCTTGCACGCAGCCATAATTGCCATCTTGCAAAAGTGATCGACAACCACAAAAACACAGTCATTTCCCCCCTTGGTGTATGGGAGGCATGACATGTAGTCCATTGAGATGGATTCCCATGTCTTTTTAGGAGTAGAAAGAGGGGTGTACAAACCCTGTTTCTTAGTGGTCGGTTTGGCAATAGCGCAGGCGGTGCAAGACCTAATATACTTGTCGACATCCTATCGAATTTTCGACCAATAGAAATGTTTTTGCAGCATTGCCACTGTCTTTTCGACACCAAAGTGTCCTTCCACCCGACTGTAGTGAGCTTCCAAAATCATCTTTGCACGCTCGCTTGATGGAACATAGAGATGGCTTAGACGACATAATGAGCCGTTTTGAAGATGGAAATTAGTGACCACTGAGTTTTCTCCCAACATTTGCTAGGTGGTAGAGAAGTTAGGGTCTGTTTCATAGAGGTGGGGCCATCCAGAGGTCTCATGGATGTAAGAGCCTAGCACCGTGGTGAGTGCCATTACTAGAGGTTAGCTGAGGCAATCAACAACTCGGTTGGTACTTCTTATTTTATACTTGATGTTGAGGTGGAACTGATGTAAGTATGTGGACCACTTCTGATGGCGACCATTCTACAATTTGCCTTGGGTCTGGATGAACTATAGTGGCTTGTGATCAGTGTGGATGATTATCTCCTTCCCCAGAATGTAATGTCTCTACTGGTGGCAGGCTTGCACAATGGATTACATTTCTTTGTTGTAAGTAGGGTACTTACAGACAACATCTGATAGTGTCTCACTATGATATGCCACGAGGTGGTTGTGTTGAGTGAGAACGATACCCACAACATAGTCTGAAGCATTAGTCTTGATCTCAAAGGGATGTTGCAGGTTTGGTAATGGAAATACTAGGGATGAGCACAAACTCTACTTCAATTCATCAAAGTTTTTTTTTTGGGACAGGTCCCACACAAATATTTCCTTACTGCCACCCCTGGTTACTTGGTTGAGGGCCCATGCGATATGTGAGAATCCCAACATGAACCTGCGATAGAAATTGGCGAGGCCTAAGAAGCTTCGAAGCTCAGTGAGTGTGGTTGGGGCTGGCCAGTGATGGATGACATGGATCTTGGCTGGATCCACATGCACACCATGTTGATCAATGATGTATCCTAAGTAATGGACCCTGTACATGTCGAAGGAACATTTTTCCAAGTTTACATATAGTTTGTGTTGTCGTAGGGTGTGCAAAACCTGTTGAATATGCTACAAGTGTTCCGCCCAAGTCTTGTTGTAGATGAGGATGTCATCCAGATACACCACTACAAAAGTATTGGTGAAAGGTCGTAGGATATCGTCCATCATCCTCATAAAATTTGTTGGAGAATTTGTCAAACCAAAGGGCATGACCAACCATTCAAAAAGACCTTCTTTTGACTTGAAGGCAGTCTTCCATACATATGTATGTTTTATTGGGACCTGGTGGTAGCCAGAATTCATATCAATATTACTAAAGTATTTTTCCCTCAAGAGATGATCAAGGAGGTCGTTGATTTGGGGAATTGGGTACTGGTTCTGGACTATGCTTTTATTCAGGGCTCGGTAATCAATGCAGAGTCACTAGGTCCCGTATTTCTTCTGCACTAGTACTATTGGGCTCCCACAAGGCAATGAGATGGGACATATGTGCCCCTTGTGGAGAAATTATCTGATGTACCTCTTGATATCCTCCTTTTCTAATAGAGAGTGGCAGTAGACCGAACCATTAGGTAGCGGTGCATCTGGGGTTAGATCGATGGGATTCTTGACTTGGTAGTGCAAAGGTACCCTGGTAGGAGAGGAGAAGATATCTGAGTATTCTTCCACGACCTTATCCACTTACTTCTGTTGTGTGGAGAGATCGGCCGTGGAGGCCCTGCACGTGTCTGCGATATTTCACTTACTCTGAGAGAGAATCACGAAGAAGACAAATTTCTCGGTCTGAGAGATGACCTTCCTACACTGCTTAGCACATATCAAGGAAATAACACTATGAAGGACTACCTCGGGTATCCTATACAATTTCCTATTCAAAGTAATAATAACACTACGATGCCTAGACTCATATACAACATGACGTTTCCATAAATAAGGTTGTCCCAAAATAACATTACAAACTTCGAGAGGAGCAACATCAAACAATACCTCGTCTTTTAAGGTCTTGATGCTGTATGATAGTCGACACTATTGGCTGACATGAAGATTGCTTCCTTGGCAGAGCCATCCAATGGTGTAGGGTTGCAGGTGCGACATTGTCGACAGGGCCAGCTACTTGATGAACTCTGTTGAGATGAGGTTCTTCAGGCTACCACTATCAACGATGAAGTGCAGCAGGGTGCCTTTTACCCACATATGCGAATGGAAAAGGTGCTCGCCTTCTTATGGCTCGTTTGGTTCACCAGGCTAGAGCTTGGTGGCACTGGGTTCCACGTCAATGATCTGTCTTCCCCTTTCTAGTTCTGACTTAGAGTCATAACCCGCATCTGATTAAGAGGTTTTCACTTCGGCCACCAATGACTGCTTTGAGTGTCAATCAACAATGTTATTCCAAGGGCTCTTATGGAAGTTACACCACTTCCCGGTATCCTTCTTTATCTTTCCAGTGTCCTTCTTTGCTTGTGACTTGGATTGGTTGTCCTGATACTATCCATCTTTTCTCTGTCCTTTGTTCTGTAGGTTGGGGCTACCCTTTCCTTATTTTTTCTGTGAGGGGTTCTGAGGCCCAAATTGTCGTGTCTTTTGTTTGAGCTTCTGCTCGATTTTGACGACATATAGATAGGTCGCGTCCAAGGACGAGATGTACATAAATTCCATTTCGATATGGATGTATCTATGTAGAGAACCGCGATACTTGAGCACCAGATGTTGCTCTGAATCTTTGATACCCATCTTGGTGCATAGGGTATGGAATATATTTGTGAAATCTGGCACTGCTTGGTCTCTTTCTTGTCGCAGTGTGGTCCATTTGGTATACAAGTCATCATAACTTCCGACAGGGTAGTATTTTTCCTTAATAACATCCCTGAAGGATTCCCAGGTGGCCATGACTATAAATAATGAGGGTTCCTCGGTTTCCTTTTGCTCAGAAAAAGTTTCCCACCAATCTTTGACACGGGGAATGACTTTGAGGAGCGCAAAAGTAATTTTTTCTCTATTTGAAAAATTATGGATAGAAAAATAACCTTCTAGTAGATTCAACCACTTGTCTACAGCGTCTGCGTCTATCTGACCTTCAAATATAGGAATATCAAAGTTGATTTGTACCTTGAAGGGGGCGACGCCTCCGCTCGAGGAAGATGTGTCGCCTGTTGGTAGCCACCGAAGGATTTGCGTGAAATTGTCCATCATCTCATTCCTCTGTTGCATGAGGGATTCCTCAAGCAACATTTTGAAAGGATCTCCTATCCCATCATATTTGTTTTCCCCTGCCATGGGAGTTCGTTTGGACGTGCAAGAGATTTTTTCCTCAAGAGAAACAATCTCAAGACCCAATTCTTTGTACCCTGACCTCGTTGGGGACATGCATTAAGACGACAATGAGCAGATCGCGCTGATACCACTGATCCGGATTTTATGCACAAAATGAAATGAATACATATTATTAAAATATGCTTAACATAGAATAACAGAGATACAATAAAACTGGTTTTCTATTCAATAAGGAAATAAGATGAAACTATAAAATGCAGCGGAAAACAAGCTTGTTGGAATGGTGGCGGCTTATCTATGAGAAGAGAAGTGATGGCTATGCTCATTCGCAAGAATATGATTAAAATGAGGCTCTAAATTCCTTTTTACAATAAACATGAATGTCAAAAACCCTAGACATCCAAAAACCTAACCCTAGGAGATGAAGCGTCAAAAGTCATGTGGGCCCCGTTTGGGTAAGTTAGTACATCAACTTCCTGGGGTCATAACGTTTGCATACGATATCTGTTTTAGGCACATGATAGCCCATTGGAAAGGTCTATATGAGGAATGCACATTTTTTTATGATCTGTCAGAGGGAATTTTTTATTGTGGCGAGCCCCAAAAACGTTGTTTATGGCCTCAAAACAACCCACCAGTCAGGGACCCAAAAACTAGGAAAAAAAATGCCAAACTAGAAAACTAACAAAATGAACCAGTTGGAATAGGTGGGAGGCCACTGACATCCATCTAGATCAAAAACACAATGAGACAATGTCTCTTTCCAATCACCCGGGAAGTTAATAACTTTTGACAATCATTGACAGTGAGCCCACATACATCATTACAGTGGGAATGATAGGGGTGGTGTGTAGAACCCTTCACATCCATTAAACACATAGGCCTGTATTAATATTCGAGTAATCGAGATTGGACCTTTGGTAAGATTTCGGCGAAAAGACAGTCAAGAATGGGCTATTAACAACAGTTCAGGGTTCGATTAAAGAACACACCATTGTTGGTAATTTATCTGCAACTGGGTAGGGATTACCACAATGACTGAGAGTAAAGGAGTTAACAGACAGTGATACATAGAACACAAACTCTCAATCATAAAACCCAAAGTCTTATTGCACTACTTTCACTTATTATTCCACAGAGACCCATCATAAAACTACATTTACTGAGGAAACAACCAGCGCGCAAGTTAATAACACCCATTCCTTTGCTTTCAATTTCCAACATTTTATAATCATCACAAATAGCCATAACACCACATTTACACATCGTCAAAAATCTCAAGAACACACAAAATCCAAGCATAATTGAGCTACCATTTGGTTCATAAAACAAAGAATACTTCATGGATGGAGAGAAAAGAACCATACATGTGGGAAAAATTCTTAAATGATGAGTTGGCTGAGCTTTTCCTTCCAAAAACCTGAAAATGTGAAGCTTCACAACCAACAACACGAAATTGCAACAATGGAACAATGCTAGGGTAATGGGCGATAGGGAAGGTTTGGAGTGACATGCAGTAAATGCATGTCGCTTCCATCACCTGACCCCTTTCAATTTGAAGTACGATACAACCCAATAAGCATAACATCCCCCAATAATCAAACCATATAACCAATGCATAATCAATGCCAAACTGTCATAAGATATGAGACCATATCTATAGCACCGTGAGCGACATGAACTATTTCATACCTTAACCCTTACCATAACTCCACAAAATAAATCAAATCATATCCACATTGCTATATGCACCTCCATTCAACATTAATGAAATTTGCATAGCCCATTAATCAACCCATAGTATAATAGTTAGGACTAACACTTGTACCCATTATTTCTTCCATTCGAAATTTGCATATAGTCTTTTATTATAGCTCAAATACATAGCTTCTTCCTTTTTTTTTGAACTATATAACCTTTCAATAATTTCCCTTTGTTTTGATCATGCTATCATTAAGTATCCCTTGCATACATATGGCTAAGTAATCAACATAAGAATTAGTAACAAGGCTATAACATAACAATTGTAACAACATGATCCTCATACCTATAGAACCTATCCAATATTGCAAGTGATTACCAAAAGCATTCCACAATAATGCATTATCCACTTATTAGCATGCCAAATGAAACCAAGACTGCATCGTAAAAAACATAGGACTGTGTAGGCAACATCATAACAACAACAAAAAATGTGTGATATGTCTATCCTTGTGCCTCTATCATACAAGGGGGCTAGTATTATATTATTAGCATAGTTAAATAATAGTGCTTTAGCAATACTTTGTGGACATAATTTATCGTTACGATTTTAATTGTCAACAAACTGACAGCTCCACAGGGAAATATGTTTCCAACAGATTAAGAACTCAAAATTTTTGGTTTTGTAGAACAAGTAACATCATATCAAGAAGATATAAACCAGAATGATTATGCAACATGGGCAAGTGAGCAGATTTAAGGGAAAAATGACTGGGAATTTGGGAATAACTCATGGAAAGTGTTAAGTATGAGGGTGTTTATCCCTGTAAGCATAATCATTCAACTAAAAAAAAATGTTCTTGACTTCAAAAAGATAAATTTTCTGAACTTGCTCTTTTGAATCTTGAAATGGATGAAGAAAAGGAAAGTAGAAGAGGGATAAAACCAAGTATCTCATAAAACAGTAGTGGAAGCAGATAATAATTTCAATGATGCCTTCAAGGGGAACATCATGACAGTTGTGTAACTCAATTGTTATTGATTAACAATACTTTGCAGAAGCGTCGCTTTGGCAAAAATGATCCAACATTTTATTTTGACAAGAAAAGAAGTCGAAAGAACAAAAGAAAGAAATGAAACAACAGAATTGGAACAAACATAAATGTAATGACAAAAATGTAAAAATAGAAATGTAAAAGTAGAAATGTAAAACTACTATAATACAAAAAAAACATTCCATACAACATTAAACTTTTAAAGTTGGTTCCACGTAATATTTTAAGTGGGAACCATTAGTGCTATAGGAAAACAATCACTCTTGTAAGTCGTTTAAAATGTAAGAATTTGTGCCTAGGACAAAAGTGATCTTAAAAGGACCCAACCATAATTTTTGAAACTTTGAATGCCTTCCTCTATTAGCATGAGTTGAATCCCATAACAATACTTCTCATTGACTTTAAATTTGACAGCTTTGACACTCTTGTTGAAATATTTTCTAAGAGTCTGTTGTCTTCTCTTTATATTATCCAAGGAAAACGTCCTTTTCTCCTCTAAAGCCAAAAGTGCATTCATTCTTTGAGAAACATCAAAATAATTTAACTCTTCGACTTGTAGCATTAACCTTAAGGAGGAAAGTTCTAGCTCGGTAGGTAGAATGGATTCTTGACCATAAAAAAGATGGAAAGGAGTGCAACCAATGCTCACCTTGGTGGTAGTACGATCTCCATAAAGGGCGTAAGTGAAGAGAGTGTTCCATGGACGAGGCTTATCTTCAATGATCCTTTTGATAATTCTTACCAGATGCTTATTGGTAGACTCAACCTATCCATTACCTTGGGGATAATAAGACGATGAGGTAAAATTTTTAACCCCCAATTTAGCTAAAAATTTAGTCAGCTTAACAGAAATAAAAGCGGGACCATTGTCTGTAATAATTTTCAAAGGAATACCAAATATGGAAAAAATATTATTTTCAAGAAAAGAAATCACCTGCTCATCCTGCAAATGTTTAAGTGGGACAACTTCAGTCCATTTCGAAAAATAGTCTGTGGCCGCCAAGATAAATCCTTTTCCTGCTGAAGACAAAGGATTAATAAGACCAATAAATTCCAAATCCCATTTTGTAAAAGGGAGGACAGGTTGTAAAGGCATGGCTGTAAGGCGTTCTTTCCCAACAAATTTCTGGCACTTGTCAAAAGATCTTGAAAAAACATAAGAATCACGAAAGATTGAAGGCCAATAATACCCTTTCCTGATAATCTTAAAAGCAGTGGTTTTAACATAAAAGTGACCTCCTACATGAATAACATAATTTGAAGAACCATGAGTCTCTTGTAACAATTTATGTGCTTCCTCATTGTTCACATAACGAAGTAACATACCATCAACATATATTCTAAACAAGAAGTCTCCTATAATGATGTATCTAGTAGATTCGAGACGAGGCCTTCTTATTTGATGAGTGTCTAAGTTATCTGGACATCTTTGATTTTGCAAGTAGTAAACCAAATTTTTATACCAAGGATGTTCAGACACAGAAAGTATTTGATTGTCAATGTAAAACAATGTTGGTAGAGAGCTATCACGTTCATCAATTTCTTCACTAGTTTTAGCATGATGAGCTAAGTGAAGGGCTAAGTCATGTCCCTTGATAGTGTTAGAAGTCACGATAGTTAAATCATGCTCCTGGATCTTGGCAAGGCAATGCGCAAGCTTTCCTAAAGATAAGTCTGTGAGAGCAAAATATTCACAATGGGTAAAGGGAATTTTACCAACATGTTCTTACCTAAGATGAAGTGGTGAAACTTTTCAACAGATTTAACAAGAGAGAAAACATGCTTTTCAATAAAAGAATATTTAAACTCATCATCAGACAAGATTTGACTCATGTCATCCACTGGTTTTTCATTGCCTTGGTCATCACATGGCATGAGGATAGCATAAACCGCTTCTTCTGTGGCATTAGTATATATCATAAATTCTTTCTCAAAATCAAGCTTTGCCAAAATTGGTGCATAACTGATTTCTTTCTTGATCCCTACAAAGGAATTTTCAACATCATTTGTCCAAGAAAAGGAACGATATTTCTTAAGCAGATTATGAATTGGCTTGACCATTACAGCAAAATCATGAACAAACCTACGGACAAAGTTAATAACACCCATAAAATATTGAACCTCTTTCTTGGAAGTGGGAGCAGGTAGATTTAGGATAGCAACAATCCTTTCAGGATCAATGCTTATTCCTAAATCAGAGACAATGTGTCTAAGGAGCTTGCCCTTGGTAACACCGAAAATAGACTTATAAGGATTTAGAGAAACGCCAAATTTCCTGCATCGCATGAGAACTCTTTTAAGATGACCAAAATGATCTGATCAATTTTTAGAATACACAGTTAAGTCATCAAGATAGTTCTGAATAATTTTACCGATCAAATCATCAAAATCTATTTGCATAGATCTTTGAAAAGTGGCACCTGCATTAGATAATCCAAAAGGCATACGTGCATAAGAAAAAGTGCCCCAACAAGTAATAAAAGTGGTTTTATATTTATCTGTCCTTTTAACCTTGATTTGATTGTAACCAGAAAAATCGTCAAGTAAGGACATCATTTGTGACCCTGTAACTTGCCGCAAAATCATCTCCATATTAGGGAGAGGAAAGTGATCTTTTATACTAGCCCTATTCAATGTGAAAAAATATACGCATAATCTGATCTGACCAGTTATTTTTCGAACAGGAACCGAATTGGAAACCCACTCAGAATACTTAACCGTGAAAACGATCCCAACCCTCAAGAGTTTTTCCAACTCCTTTCGAATAGTTGCTTCCAGCGTAGGGTTAATGGATCTTTGTTTTTGCCTAACTATTTGTATGCCCTCCTTGATAGAAATGACATGATGTATAAGAGCATGATCAAAACCATGAAGATCCTCATAATACCAAGCAAAAACATCTTGAAATTTACCAAGCAACTTAGCGAACTTCAATTTTTCTTCATCAGAACATCGGGCACCTATTTTAACATTCTTTGGAGACTCAAGGGTTCCAATTTTCAAGGAAATGGTTTCACCCACTTTCCTTTTCGACTCCTCTTCTTTATGTTTTTCTTTGTTGCCTACATCACTCGATGAAAATGAACTTTCTAGAGGAGTCAAGCCTTTAGGAATTTTGTTATATTCCATCGATTTAATTTCCTTAGGCTTATAAGGTTCATTTTGGATGAAAGCACATATGCTATCATCACTAGGGAAGACTTGCCATGACTCTATATTGTTAGGGATGTGTGGATGATACAGAGATTGAAAGGTACAATCAGTTATTTGTGGCAGAAGTTGCCAAGTAGGAGAGGCTGCAAAAACAACTAACCTGTCAGCCATTGAGTTCAATCCCCTTTTAACATGAGTGATGTTGAAAGATAGTAAGTTCGAGATAAGTGCCCAAACAGTTTGGATGTAACATTTCATCAAATTGTTGCTAGGAGAATATATCTTCTATACAAGGTTTAAAACAAGTTCAGAATCCCCAAAAACTATAAGGTGACCACAACCCAGATTATAGGCATTTTCAATGCCTAGCAGTAATGCTTCAAATTTAGTGACATTGTTTGTGCAAGAAAACTCTAACGTATATGATCCGGATTATTTTCGGCACGAAATGAGAGCGGAGATATAATAAATAAATGCACAGAGATATCACAGATATTCAATAATATAATAGAAATGTATCAAAGATGCAACCATAAACACAGATATACAGTAATACATGATTTCTATTAATGAAAGAAATGTACAGAGACTGTAAAAATACAGAGTGAAAGACTCGCTAGAATGGTGGCAACTTATCTCTGAGAAGAGATGTGACGACTACTCGCATTCGCAAGAAGATGATTACAATGAGGATCTGAAGGCCTTTTTATAATAATCAGGAATGCCAAAACCCCTAGACATCCAAAAACCTAACCTTAGGAGATGAAGCGCCAAAAGTCATGTGGGCCCCGTTTGGGTAAGTGAGTACATCAACTTCCTGGGGTCGTAATTTTTGCATACGATATTCGTTTTAGGCATGTGATATCTCGTTGGAAAG
Source organism: Picea engelmannii (assembly GCA_009831015.1). Taxonomy (NCBI): domain Eukaryota; kingdom Viridiplantae; phylum Streptophyta; class Pinopsida; order Pinales; family Pinaceae; genus Picea; species Picea engelmannii. The sequence goes on from ML803033.1 coordinate 287,230, forward strand.
GTATCGTTGAGGAGATTCATTTTGGGGGCTCAAATATTCCTTTGGCTATAATTGAGAACCTTTGTCTCGAAAAACCTTCATTTGGGCCCTCAAAATGGCCCCAGAAGTTAAAACCTACTAAAAATAGTAAATTGCCAAAATTGCCAGAAAATTGTTTTGAGCCATTTGGAAAAGGTGGGTGGTGACCGATATCCACCTGGACCAGTATAGGAAAAGTTATGAATCTTACCCATAGGAGAGTACAATATAATACTAGCTTTGTTTCCTTCATTGGAGCATGAACCATCAAAATGCATATGTCACATCCCATCATCTAAGTCGATTTGTTCCAAGGTAGTGTTGTCCCCATCTATGAAGATGGAATACACTCCTAGGTTCTCCTTGATATAATTCACATTCAGTTGTGGGACGCTTTCTATGTAAGGTGAAATTCTCCCCTCCCTTAAGACTATGATGTTTTTACCATTTCGAGGAATGGATAAGTGCATCCCGTTGAGTGAGAGGTATCCACCCATCAAATATTTCCAATCTCTTCCTAAGATGATCAAGTAATTACTCACTGGCATATCTATTACCTGAATATTAAGGGTTGTCCTTATTTCAGGATGCGCACACAAAACCAAGGTCACGTCCTTGATTTCACCTATGGTTGTTTGTTGTAAACTATTATAAGAGAGCATGCTTCTGCCGTTTTCATTTGTACAAGACAAACCTAGCTCCTCCATAATCATTTTCGACATTATACTTGGGCCTGAACCGCCGTAAATGAAACAACAATGAGCAATCTTGTCCATAATCTTTACAGAAATATAAAACGGGTTTTTTTTTACAGGGTATCTAAATTTCTGTACACCTACTTTATTTACAAATGAATCTTCTTCATATACCTCTTCAAATAGGTTGGATACAATGGAAGCTTTTCCTTCCATGAAAGTTTTCAGATGCTTCTGTTGCTCAGGGACGACAACCATGCACAGAAGGGTAGCATCTGCTTTAATGTTGGCCAACTGATTTAGAATGTTGTATTTGGAAGAGGGAAGAGGGGAGGTAGTTCCTTGAATTTTCGAAGCCTTAGGAACCTGAACAATAGCAGCTGGTGAGGATGAGCTTGGGCTAGAAGAAGTGCTAGGAGGATCATATTTTCCTTTTGGAGCATAAGATTTATTCCTACTATTTATGATCATGACATCCTATGGCTCTGAAAAGTCTAGGACAATAATGGTAGTTTCAGGTCTTTTACCAAATATTTTATCTCTGGCACTCTTCTTTACTTCACATGTACTTTCCTCATGGTGTTCCTTGCAAAATTTACACCAACTACGAGGCATGATAGCCTTAGGCTGAAAATTGTTTTCATTAGGATTTCTAAAGGGGGGTGCAGAAGAAGAAGATGAATCCCCAGGGGTAAGAGAGGGGACATTTCCTTTGCACTGATATGCTATCATTCGATTATTCATGTATTTTACAAGTTGTAAGAGGGAAGCCATGTTTATCTATTTAACAAAGTCTCCCCCAGGAAGACCTGTTCTTTCAAGTTTTTCTTCATACTGTAAACAAGTGTGCAGAGCGGAACCAAGGTTATCAATGGCCTTTTCCTCAATATTATGATAGTAGGGGGAAGGTAATGTATTATAATAATGCATGAAAGCAACTTGGTTCTGAGGGCGAATGAGTTCAGGTATTTGGTTGTATAATTTGGTGAAATACAAGTTGAAGGACTTGATAGTCTCACCATCCTTATAAGCGATGTTATTGTACTCCCATAACTACTCAACTGGGATTTTGGATTTCCCATAGGTATATTTGAACCAATAGACTAACTCCTCCCAAGTAGAAATAATCTTAGGAGGAAGGTTAAAGAAATTGGCCGCAACCTTCCCTTCAAGGGAATTCATAAATAAGCGCATACAAGTGTCATTGTCATTGACTCTTATGTTATGACATGCATTCGAAAATGCCACCAAGTGTTCATTAGTAGTGATTGTGTTATTCCTTGAAAACCTATGGAGATTCTATTTGAATTTAGGAAGTGGACAAGTAGCAAGTGTTAGGTTAAGAGGGGAGGAAACATGCCATGGAGTAGTTGTAACACCTTCTTCAAATTGAAAAAGCCCATACTTTTTAATGACTTTGGCGGGGTTGATAGTAGATTGGAAAGGGAATTGGTGACTATATAAGCTACTAATCATTGACGAAGCTAAAGGTTGAGATGAAGAAGCACCTCCAGTACCACTAGATGCCATCTTGTGAATGATAAGTAAGGGAGAGAAAGATGAACTGGTTGAATTAGACAAAGTTCTCCTTAGAGTACTTTGTTGGGATGACAAAACACCATTTCTTCTTCCTATTTCAGCAATAGGATTAATTTTCGGTGATAAACCTCTTCTTCTCCTAGAGATGTGAGGGTCTAAGGACATGAAAATAAGATCAAAATTGTAGTAAAAAAAAATCTATGGTTGATTCCTAGGTTTTCTTTTCCTAGCTTCCCAACGTTCTCGGACACTTATGTCTTGTTCAATCGTTGCCCATGAGCAATTAATCTCAACCCGAGTATTAGCGATATCTAAGATGGTATTAAACAAGTTTAAAGAAATGTTGGTCTGATCTTGAAGACCTGCCTCAATATTGGGCTGCCTTGCAACATATACAGTCATGAAGAAAAGAAACAGTCAAAGGATCAATATCAGAAATGTAAATATATTCAATGATAATCAAACGTAAAAATAACAAAACAGATATGGAAGATCTCCCTAATATGGTTGCCAAATAAATGTTGAGGAAAATATATGAAATGATCTTAGTTAAGCATTTTCAGATCTTTCTTGGCTAAGGCAAGATAGTTGAGAATATCACCCTATGTTTATAGCCTCAAAAATTGTTTCCTAATCCACAAGTATTAGTTACAAGGGCTTAGGCTGATTTTTAAAAATAAAAGATTGTTGTAAAATTCAACATTTTTATATAATTTTCTAAATATAACATATACAAAAGTAAATGTGGAGACAAAAGAAAAAATACCCATTCACATATTAACACAAATGGGACAGAATATCAATCGCTTATTTCATTCCCAGAAATCAAAAGAATTGTTCTCTTTACAAAAATCCCCGAGGGAGTTTGGAACAAAGTCAAACTTAGATATCCTTGATGAAAACCATACAAAAGGACTTTGACGGGAAGTAAAAAACTGAACTTTAAAAGATGGATCAACTTGCCACAGATTGTTGCCCACTCAACCTTGCACAATATCCTTTATTAGTCATGAAATTTAATTCATAAACAGACAAGTCTACACAGACTATCAAATATAGATCAACACCTATGAAAACGAGTGTATGAATGATGTAATTCAACATTGAATCTTGTTGTCTACAATAGGACCCTGCTGTCATAAAAGAGAATTAGGCTTTTAATGAATTGAAGAATGAATGAAAATTAAACTATCTCAATAAACCCAAGAGCAAACCTTAGTATGATTTCTCCTTCTATTCTCCCTTTGTTCTTCCTTCTCATTTTTCTTTTATGCATCCCAAATTAGTTGAAGTAGTTCAACTACCTCTTTTAGTTAAGTTAATTAAAACTCAACTAACTTTTAGTTTAGGGGAAGAATTAATATAATAATAATAATAAGGGTCTTTTAATAAATAATAACTAGTAGGTGGGACCCCTTGTGATTCCCTTTAGTTTCTTAACAAAAATAAACATAACTAGTCAATCAATCAACCACATCCCTCCTTGTGGCTCCCATAATCATTCCATAATTTGAAAATTAAATACCAATGAAATTGTAAATCATATCCAAACATATAATATCATGTTGTCCAAAAACTTCAGCAATCCACTGTTCTCAATAAAACAATAATAAAATATACTCAAAAACCGTGTTTGCCACTTTGGGAGGCAATTTTCCCTTTGTTGTTTCTATCTCCTTTTGACTTTCATGAATTATCCTTAGGTTGTGTGGAGCCTTGAGGCTTGATCTCACTCATGACCTGATAACAATTATCTTTCAAGTGCATGTAGGATGAAACAGATTTGGTTGAATCACTTGAGGGGGAGGAGGGGGAAACACCAACTTTTCCTTTATCATGCATATGTTGGGCTTCAGTTTTGAGTCTTTTACTTGCGTGGGAGGACTGTACAAGTGAGTCCGCAGGGGAAATATGGACATTTGGGTTAGCAGGTGGAGGAGGAGCAGGTAGAGACAAATTTGGCTAGCCACAATGTTGGGAGATTGTTGGGTGAACAATCTCCTACCATCTGTCATTCTAAGGGACTTCAGGTTGCAATGAAACATGAGGGGGCACATGGATACCATGGACATGTTGGGGTTGGAAGGGAGGCCTCTCTGGTCTAGGTTAGACTACCCCTTTCCCAATCCAATTGAAAAATCCAGCTTGGAAGAGATGGTTTAACTCTTTAGGATCTGCATCAAAATGTATTGAGAATATCGGCCTTCTAGGCCCTCTGTTCCAATTCCCTCTGCCCCTATTATTTCGGTCGTGGCTTCCTCTACTGAACAAGCTCATAATGTATGCAACGTTTATTAACAACTAGCTTCTTAAACAAACCATGCATGACATCTCTTAATATAAAACAAAGTTTGGCTCAACAATCACATTAGACCCATGCAATCCAATCCATAAAATTCATTCAATAATTTTCAATGAGCAGGGGGTGAATTAGGGTTCTCGGATATCTAGGGAGAATGTATTGAGCGAAAAAGTGAGAAAATGAAAGGGAGTAAGAACATGATTATTGCTCAACAATTCATTGAACAATTGACTGTGCAACAATAACCAAATCATGTCAGTTGTGATCCATCTCTGTGTTATTTTTTAATCACTGTAATACATAGTTTTAATTTAATTGTAAGAACATGGCGTGAAAAATAAATCTGGGATTGTGAGGGGATTTTTATTGAGCGAAAAAGTGAGAAAATGGAAGGGAATTTGATGGATACTTTCATAAAACAAATTAAATAAATCATACAATAATAACTCTGTTCAAAATTAATCCAAAAAGAATCCACTTCTAAACCCAACATTCATTGTTCTTTAATTGTATACAAAACTGCTTGTTGTTCCAATAATTAAATTTCCCGAAATTCCTTAATTTATAACAGTCTGTGCAATTATAACTTATAAAAATCTTTCTCGTTCAACAATACTGTTTATTATAACGTTGATCCCTCCTTCATTTTTTTTTAAATAATCAAAACATGCACATCAATATGCTCAACATCTATCCTTGATAATCAATAGTGCACCACGATAAGAAATCAACAATCAGTTCTCATCAATTAAAATCAGGCCCAATTTAAAATTACACAGGTATCTTTTAAAAAACATAGACAAACTTAAAAACATGCCCGATCTACACAAGACTTTAATCACTCAATTGACAAAATCTTGAATTGAAACAATAGTCAATCCAAACATAACCTTGAGCTTGATTTCGACATATATAACTTATTTTTTAAACAATTGATAGTATGCATGATAATTATAATAGAACCATATCGTATATGAAGCAAACATAACTAAAATGACACACATGCACCTTTTTAACTTGCGAGAACCCTGATCTGGCTTAGTAAAATTCACACAGGTGTCTTCTTATGCAATCAATACCATGTTGGGTGAAACACAGTGATAGAAACCATAACGAAAAGAAAGACAACCCTTGATTGTATGCAACCATGCCTTTCCTTTTTTAATTTGTTTAAACAATTTCATCACAGAGGGACCGGACAAAGATTTGATGAGAGAGCAAGTGTCTTTAAAATTCCATAACCATTAACTGGTAACCCGACACTTGCCAAAACTTAGAATGTGCTCAAGGAAAGCATAGACAGTTAGAGTCTAAGTCGTCTCTATCAAAAATAAAAAACACAGAGAGATGATGGTCTTTCAAGACTTATATCCTCCTTACCATCGATCGACGACCACATGCCAAAATACATTTTTGAAAATGCACAATAGTGAGCCATACAATCCTTACTTATTACTCCAAGCCCTTAACGGAACCAATGGTTAACATCCGAGGGGAGCCAAGACAGTAAGAGTAAAATAAATCAGTGCACATAGGTGCATCTAACACTTGTAGAGAATAGATGAGGGTTAACTTAATAATGGTGGGTATTCAAACACAGTGAGACAATGTCTCTTTCCAATCACCTGGGAGGTTAATAAATTTTGACAATCATTGGCAGTGATCCCACATACATCATTACAACATAAATTATAGGGGTGGTGTGTGGAACCCTTCACATCCATTAAACAAACATGCATGTATTAATATTCAGGTAACCAAGATTGGACCTTTGGCAAGCTTTCGACGAAAAGACAGTCATGAACGAGCTATTAACAACAGTTCGAGGTTTGATAAAACAACACACCATTGTTGGCAATTTATCTACAACTGGGTAGGGATTACCACAATGAATGAGAGGAAACGAGTTAACAAATAGTAATACATAGAACAAAAACCCTCAATCATCAAACCCAGAGCCTTATCGCACCACTGTCACTTATTATTCCACAGAGACCCATCATAAAACTACATTGACCGAGAAAAAAACCAACGCACAAGTTAATAACATCCACTCCTTTTCTTGCAATTTCCAACATTTTACAATCATAACAGAGAGCCATAACACCACATTTACATACCGTCGGAAATCTCAAGAACACATAGAATCCAAGCATCACTGAGCCACCATTTGGTTCATAAAACAAAGAATACTTCATGTATGGATAGAAAAGAACCATACATGTGGGAAAAATTATTAAATGATGAGTTGGCCAAGCTTTTCCTTCCAAAAACCTGAAAATGCGAAGCTTCACAACCAACAACACAAAATTGCAACAATGGAACAATGCTAGGGTGACGGGCGATAGGGAAGGTTTGGAGTGACGTGTAGTAAATGCACGTCACTTCCATCACCTAACCCCATTCAATTCGAAGTACGAGACAACCCAATAAGCATAACATCCACCAATAATCAAACCATATAACCAATCCATAATCAATGCCAAACCATCGTAAGATCTAAGACCATATATATAACAAAGTGCACCACCCAAACTATTTCATACATTAACCCTTGCCATAACTCCACACAATAAATCAAATCATATCCACATTGATAGATGCACCTCCATTTGACATTAATGAAATTTGCATAGCCCATTAATCAAACCATAGTATAATAGTTAGGACTAACACTTGTACCCATTATTTCTTTCATTCGAAATTTGCATATAGTCTTTTATTATAGCTCAAATACATAGTTTCTTCCCATATGTTTCAACTATAGAACCTTTCAATAATTTTGCCTTTGTTTTAATCATGCTACTATTAAGTATCCCTTACACATATGTGGCTAAGTAATCAACATAAGAATTAGTAACAAGGTTGTAACATAGAAAATGTAACAACATGATCCTCATACCTATAGAACATGTTCAATGTCGCAAGTGATTACCAAAAGCATTCCACAATAATGTATTATCCACTTATTATCATGCCAAATGTAACCAAAACTACATCGTAAAAAAAATAGGACTGTGTAGGCAACATCATAATAACAACACAAAATGTGTGATATGTGTATCCTTGTGCCTCTAGCCTACAAGGGGGATAGTATTATATTATTAGAATAGTTAAATAATAGCTCTTTAGCAATACTTTGCGGGCGGAACTCATCGTTACGATTTTAATCGTCAACAAGGAGTACGATCTGGAGAATGTCTCAGGAAGCTGCAAACATCAACACTCCCTATCAGCAGGGAGGAATTCTCTACCACGTCAAGTCTGTCACGAAAGTACTCAAACTTCATCTTGGTAAGGGGTTTGGTAAGAACACCAAAAACATGCTCATTTGTATGAAGGTACTGCACTAGTATTTCCTTCCTCTACACCATGTCTTGGATGAAATCTTGCGAGAATCCTTTGAAGCCTCACTGCTTTGATGACTCGCTCCACTGGTTGTGATATATTTTGCCTCTGCAGTACTAAGTTCTATAGAAGTATGTTTCAACTGCACTCTCTACCTAGTCATAATTGTATATCTCTGCAACCTCTCTTCATCTCTTGAGACATATCCAACTGTACCACATTGGTATACTCTTTGTTGCAACTTAATCTTCTCAATTCACAAACTTTCTCATGGTGCTTACTGCAAAGCACTATCTGGATCTTTACTTGATAGTAGGTACTCCACTCTCTCTGTAGCTACTCCCTTAGGGATTATGCAATTTCTCCCTCTGGGACTCTGTAATTTCTAAACATTGAGACTAAGAGTAGCTTCTCTAATCTGTCAGCAAATTCCCTCCTCTGGGGTTGCTCTCTGTGGAACTGGATACTCCACTCTCTTTATGAAATTGATTCCTCTACAACTACTCTATATGGAATTGAGAGTGGCTCAATAAATACTCCCAAGTCCCTCTGGAGTTGGAGGTGACTCATCCTCTGTATTTTCTCCCTCTGACATTGAAGGTAGCTCTTCCTCCTTCTCTGGAGGTAACTCAATCTCTCCTCCTTCTGGATGTAGTACCACCTCCCTTTCTGGAAGTTCCTCTACATACAATGGAACTGCTGCCATGTTTTCTTCATCAACATCTCATGGCTTGAATAATGTATTGGGACTACTACACTTGATTCAATGTACTCTGCTTCCGTGGTGCTCAAAGCCACATAAAAAAATTTCCTTCTACACCAGGAAACCATGGCATATCCCAAACTGAAGCAACACCCAGAGGTTCCCTTCTTGTACATTGCACTCCCTGCCTAATCAGAGTCAGTATATCCTTCAATATCATGTCAATACTGTAATTATGTCTAAGACCATGTCCAGTTGTGCCTCGCAGGTATCTCAACACATGCTTCACAACAATACAATGTGTATGTCTCGGTTGACTCATGAATTGGATAAGTGCACTCACTGCATAACAGATATATGGTCTGGTGTTAACCAAATACATCAATGATCCAATCAGTTGTCTCTACAATTTCAAATCAATCTCGTCGGAATCAGAAGAGGACACACTTAGTTTCTTCATATTCATCACCATTGGTGTAGCCATGGGCTTACAGTTCAACATCCCAAACTTCTTCAATATATCAACTGTGTACTTCCCATAACTTAGGAAGATCTCATCAGTTCTCTGCCACACCTTTGGTCCCAAGAATTAGTGCATCATACCAAGGTCCTTTATCTCAAACTCAGAGGCCAACGCATACTTTCATTCAATAGTAAGTCTCTTTGTACTGATGAGGAATAAATCATCGACCTAGAGGACCAAAAATCATGGACTCACCATTAAAAGTCTTGTAGTATAGGTTGGGATCAACAACACTTTTGTTGAAGCCCAAACTCATCAGGTGTCCATAAATCCTTGCATACCAAGCTCGAGGTGCCTGCTTGAGTCCATACAAGGCCTTCTTCAACCTATACACATGAGACTCCTTCTCATGTATCACGAAACCATCTGGTTGCTTTATGTATACTTCTTTCTCAATCTCTCCATTGAGAAAGGTTGTCTTCAAATCCATCTAATGTAGTCTCCAACCCATGGATGCGGAAAGAGAAATTATCATCCAAATAGAAGTGTATCAAGCAACAAGAGCAAATGTCTCCTCATAATATATTCCCTCCACCTGAGAGAATCCTCTAACAAAAAATCTTGCTTTGTGCTTCTCGATGCTCCCATCAGATGTGTGTTTGATCTTGTAGCTCCACTTGGAAGTCACCACTGACTTTTCCTCAATTATATGAGCATTGTATACTCATAGCTACTTCAAAGGATTCATAATTTGGTGTTGACCTCACATATGCCTTCTTTAATGAAAATTCACTAATCGATGTGTCCAAAGGCATAGATCTCTATGTCGACAACTTCTAGGGGATGCCATGTTTAGCGGCCAAAGCTCATCTTCCATTACTCCTCGAAGCTTGTCCATTATTACTATAACAATGGTTTTCCTTCCAATATCAGTGGTGGCCCCAATCCGAGCTTGGACTATATTCCAAAAAATAAGACGACATCAGTAGTTCCACAAATGTCGAGAATACAAACACAGAAGAAGAAGAAGGGCTCACAAATATATGGAAAGAGGTTTGAGATCCCTCCCTAGGATTGGGCCCCAATGTGGAACGTCTTCACATTCCACCTTCCTCTCTTCAATTTCTCAAAAAATTTGTAATGCCCAACAATCCCTACATAATCACCGTCAGGATCCAAAATGGTCCACTCTCACCAGATGGACCAACACCTATCTCACCTCCCTCCTACAAAACTAGATCCCAAGTCTCCACTTCACCCAAAATGGTCGAGTGGATTCCGTTACAAAACCCACCATACATATTGATTATTGCTTGTTTTTTCCCACGTTGAATGTGTGTCATTCCTTGCTTATCTACAATACATCACGGGTTTGAAACACCAAGAGCGGGTCACTATGACTTATGTGTAGGAGAAAAATGGTTGTTTCAATTAAGAATACTTCTTTGTTCCCATAGGATATAGAGACAGATATTCATTGGGCCACCGAGGCTCTTGGTTTGAAACCCAAAGCCGTGAATCTCTGGATAGGAAATGAGAGAGCCACTACCTCGTTTCTTAAGGATCACTATGAGGATTTGTATGTTGTGTCCGAAGAGAAACATTTTCTTCTCTTTCCTCAAATGTGTTGAACCTTGATCATCAGGGAATAGTTTAGAGTATGAGATGGAACGAATACCCGCATTTTTCAACAGTAAACAAGTGCAAAGAAAACTTGCATCCTTGATCCACAACGATACATCGCACAGACCCTGATCTCTCATGAATCCATCCTCCAAATTCTGACACACCATCACAAATTTTTGATGTTTTCACTATCATCGCTTCACTCTCACCTACCCAACCTAGGTACACGACCATCATCCCATCCTCAATCATGCTCAAATTCGCCCTTTACAATTCTAAAAATTAGGCATGATTGTCTCAAAGGTATCACGCCTGAATCCATACATCTTCATCAAATGGATGGAAAAACAACACATTATTGCAAACAAAACAACAAACATCTCATTTTCCTGGGCTCTCCCATGAGGGAGCCAAGGCAAGTCCTGCTCTGATACCATGTTGATTATTCTATATAAGATGATATATGATAGATATTTTATTACAATGATGAGTGTTCCATATATAGAGAAAATATGGTGACCATCCATGAAAGGATGTGTCCTTTGGATAATAAATAACTATTTGTTATTACTTATTATATATATTATTTAATAATCAATAATTATATTATTAATTATTAATATAGGATATTGTCTTCCCGATGTTGTCCAAACATCAACATCTATACCATCAAACATCCTTGGAGTGTTAGCCCCACTCCAAATACTTTGATTAAAATAGAATGACCTGCAGATCATAGAAGGTACAATGCAAATTCATACGAGAGCACCTATCCCCTAAATTATTCAATAATCGAGGTACCTTCCTACAGACAAAGAGCATCTTTGGAAAGGGAATATATGTTTGAATTAAATTCTCGAAAAATATGGGAGAAGGAGATGAAATCAAACTTAAGTTTAACCTCTAGTACTCTATGCATAATAGGTCCTAGAGCCAATTTTTTGATTTGAAACTTATTAGCCCATTCCATCAACAACTTGTAATTCACAAACACCTACAGATGTTGAACACCTTTGTCCTCAACGAACTTCAAAAAAATCCATAGTGCAAGAGAACACATTTCCTTTATTAATTAAAAAGTGTGTTTAATACATGGGGATGATAATTAGTGCATAGAAGAATCACAATGACATTCATGAAATACTGTGAAGCTCTATCATTCATAGGGTTTACATTTGAAAATTTTGAAAATAGGTTTGTGTGATAACCTATAATATCATAGCTACCTTAACACATAAAATGCTCCCATTATGCTTTGAAAGGCAATAAGAAGAAGCAATTAGAGAACCTAATAGATTTCTTGGAGATTAATTTATGGAAATGATAATGTCCTCCATCCCATCACTACCCAATAAACACTAATCATCAATAAATCTATTCACAACTTGATTGAGACCTCTGCATCCATAAGAGTTTATCATATATTGAAGGTAGATAATGATATGGTAGCATCTAACTATTAACATAATAAGGAAATATTACCTGGAAAATCTTCAAATAAGTGCCCATAGGGAAGATGGTTACCTACCCCAACCAAAAAGTACTTCACTTAAGACCTCTTGAGATACTTGACATGATTGTCTTAATGTCTAAAACCAAAAGGAGTAGTTAGTTAAACTACTATACCTGACATGATTTTCTTAATGCATAAAACCAAAAGGAGTAGTTAGTTAAACTATGTAATGAAATAGTGTTTTCTACCATATTTTTATATTTAGATGAAAAATAGAATCAACAGTAGAGGATGTATTTACCATAATGGTCATATTTTGATAAAGTACAAAAGATTATTAATAGAGTAGGCATATAAATTTAGGAACACTCCAAGATTGTATAGGGTGAAATGATTCAATAGTTAATCAATTGAGGCATATGGCAAAAACAACTCTAAGAAAGAGGATAACTACATGGTAGTTGTTTTGCAGTGAAATTATGAATACCTTGAAGTCCATGTGATTAAAAATATGAATTAGAGAGCACCCACCTGTTATAACATCTTTAGCCACCTCAGTTTAGCTAAGATTCACTCTATTAGCCCTAATACATCCTCTGCATGAATTTGGATGATCATTTCCTTACTTGACTCTACAAAATTAGCCTCATTTTTGTATACTCACTAGTTTCCTTCACAAAGAGGGCAAGTACTCGCTTGTTTCCTCAAGGAAAGGTGCGAGTGCATTCTCAAGTAAGTAAAAAAATAGAAAATCATGAAAATTATGTGCTCCCATATGGAGTTTACGGGAAAATTAGTTTCATAACTTCCTAATTCCCATGAGAAACGGTTGTAACCATCTTGAATTGGTATCAATAAGACCTACAAGGAGGAAAATTTATACACAACTCCCGTGATATCAGATTTATCATAGGATCCCAAGCAGTCAAAGAAATTTCCTTGTGGTTTTTATGACTATAATCTCCCTTAGTTATTCCATCTCCCACTTTCCAAGAAAGAGATCTAAGACATCCTTGTCTTTCTCTTCTTTGAGTGGAGTGGAGCACTAGAGATTGAGTAGTCCTGAGTGTCCTGAGGCAGGAGGAATTCAAACATCATTTACAGGTGGTTTCAGTAGAAAAAATAAGGTATACTTCATTTGTACTACTACTTTTATTTATAAAATAGATATCTCTCTCCCACTTTCCCCTAGATACTATCTACTTTCATGCATATGTTTAATTTTTAGTTTCTAGTGTTGGTTCTAACTCTCCTAGTTGTAGTTAGTTAGTTATTACATAATTTAGTTATATATGTTGTATTGGTTTGAGGAAGGTCTTGTTCTTTGTTTGCAAGTTGAGAAGCCCACGGAGGTGCAAGAGGATTGGAGTGAGGACATCCCAACAATATCGTCTCCAACCGTCCAATCATGAAGTAAGTTATCTAACTACTTCAGTAGTTATTTCATAATTATTGTAGGCTAAACTAGGAGAAAGATAGAGTGTTATATTTATTTTTCGATCTGTTGTGATTTCACCCTAGTCATAGGTTAGAGTTTACTCTTCGGTAACAAAACTAGTGACTCCACTAGGGAATAAATCCTAGAGTTATTATTTGTGGGGTAAGCCTTGTTACTTCTATAATCTTTGTGTTATTTCTCTAGTTTGTTGCCTAGGTGATTGCTTCTTTATAGTATTTTTAGGCCAAATGTCAAGTCTTTTTTTCTAAAGTTTTCTTGGAATTTTCCCCGTAACTGAATCCACTCATTGGTTTACCTTGGATATAGAGTGAGAACTTTATTTTTCTAGTGAAGTAGAGTGTGAGTACTCACCCATTTCCCTCACAAAAGGAGCGAGTGACTCTTGGGAGAAGCTTTTTCAAGCCTTCAAACCTATTTTTCCCGAGTTTTCTTAACCTAGTTGTTGAGTTAGTTGTCGAAGTGTCTTTCTATGGTCATTTCATTGTGTTTCATGTTTTCTTAGTTTCATTCATCATTGAAAACTAAAATCATTGTAGGTTTCTTCACATGTTTTCTTGTTTGTCTACATGTTTGAGGTGGGATTGGCTAATTGTCTCTTAATTTTTGCTTGCTTGATTGAGTAGGTTCTATTAGCTTTTGTTTATTGAAAGAAAAGAAAAATATTGCATTAAGTAGTTTTCATTTTTCAATGGATTTTCCTTTTCAAACTGTCATGATATAACTTACTTCTTTGAAGAATCAAGTGCAAATTGTATGCCAATATTCTTATCAGTTTCTCTATTTTGATTCTTAAAAATATCACTTGTTGCACGTACACATCCCTTTTGAGTAAATAAAAGACAACTAAAATGAATGTTTAACTTAAAAAGAACTAGACTTTTTCTTTCAAAGAAAACACACGATAGTCTAGGTCTTATGGCCTAGGGATAGGTTGGAGAGTAAATTCACCAAGGCCATAAAAATACAAATTAGAGTTGATTAAAGAGTGAGAAATCCAACATTTGCAAGGAGCACTTACTGAGAAAACTCCTCTAATGCAGGAATCAATAACAAGGTCACATTAGAATAAGTGAGGGTGATATCCCCTCCTTTTCTTACTTTGGTGTTCGCTGGATAAATGTGTATACATGGGTTTCATATGTGCTAAGGTCCTTTAGATACCAGTGCTTTTGGAAGCTTTGGGCTTCAATAGCCCACCCATATGTGTTGTCCCAACCTACAACTATTCTACCTGGTCATCAATTATGAATTGGTAACCTTAGTGGCTTGTCCTAAGTTCTCACACAAGTGACTAGGAGGGGAAATACTCATGGTACCTAAGGCATCCTCTTAATCATTGTTTCAAATCCTTTGGAGGGTGTTTGTTTTCTTGAGGACACTTGCACCTTAGGTGAACATTGTGAGCATGTTACTTTAATTGTCTATCACACCTTCATTGACCAGTCTTGAGACTTAATCAACTTGTATCGATCTCTGAAATGTCCTTTGATAAACTTTTCACTACTTTGTGTTGATGTTTTACTTATACATCTAGCAGTTATGATTATTCTTTATTATTACAATCATTTAGCACATTAGTTGCATAAATAAGATCATTGAAAGAGAGGAAATCATAGAAACAATATAGACACACAAATTATCCTAGGAAACCCTCATTGGGAAGAAAACCCAACAAAAACTTCCTCAATATAGATAGACCAAAAACAAAGCAGAAGATCCTCCTCTACTCCTTCACTAGGAAAGAACAGTGCAATACTTAACCAAGAGATACCAAGACATAGACCAAGAACGCTCCTTGATGTCACCCCTAGTTGCAATAGTTGTTCCTCAAGACTTGTGCACTTTTTCCTCTTGTTCCAGAGCACATGAGTGAGTGTGAAAATGAGGTGATATCCTCCTTTATAAATAATAGTTTGGCCTCCCTTAATTAGGTCTCATCCAAACTGTCACTTTACCCTTTTAATTTATATTTAATTGTCAAGGCACAAAAGGGATGAATTTTACAAAGGCGCAATAGGTCCTAATTAATAAGTATAATATAATATTATTATTCAACACTACTTCTTAGGTAGAATATTCTTCGAAGTTGCAATATTTCAACAGTCCCCCTTAACAAGAAGGGTATTCTACTGACAACATCATAAAAACTGGCTGGACTCAATACAACATCAAGAGGAGGAGACATCGTCATCAACATCAGGAACATTGTCTGTCATATCTATAAATCATTGGAAATTTTTCTCATCATCAACATCAGCAGAAAATGAGCATCGTCATCATCTGCAACATGGAGGTGGAGTAACATAATCATCATCAACAACATGAAGTTAGAACATCAACATCAACAACACGAAGCTAGAACAACAACATCAACAACACGAAGTTGGAGCAACAACATCAATGGCAACAAAATGAGACAGGAACATCAATAGTAGTAGAAACAACAACAACAATAGTGAGCACTCCCAAAGACCATCCATCCAAAACTTACGGGATATGTCTAGGGATAATAAAATCCCCTAGGATATAAATCCTAACAATTTTCCACACTACTAACCAAAACAAGTATATACATACCTAGGCATTTCGACAGACCGTCCATCTGGACCTTAAGGGATCTGTCCAAGGATGATCAATCCCCTAGGATATAAATCGTAACGAGTTGACTTGCGGTGGTCAGGATACCATAGTATCATCAACGTCACTCCCCTTTCAAGGGAATTAATTTCGAACTACACCGAGCTTGTCTCAAAGTACTCAAACTTCACACGAGATAGAGCCTTAGTCAACACATTTGCTACCTGCTCATTTGTGCCAATATACTGGAGCTTCACAACTCCCTTCTGTACCATATCACGACTGTAGTGGTACTGTATCTCAATGTGCTTCATCTTATCATGGAACTTTGGTTATCACAAAATATCACAGTAACATCCATCTCTAGGTCAAATAGACTTGTCAACAACTTTTGAAGCCATATGGCTTCACAACTGGCGGAGCATGATGCAATGTACTCTGCTTCTTTCGTACTGAGAGAAATACTGGATTGCTTCCTGGTTTGCCATGAATTCATGGCTGACCCTAACCTGAAACAACATCTTGAAGTATCTTTTTTTTGTCAGAGCACTTCTAGCCCAATCTGAATCAGTATAGCGATACAATATGAAGTCACAATCTCCAGTATAATAGAGGCCATAGTCCAACATACCCTTAAGGTATCTCATCACATACTTTGCAACTACAAGGTGGACACGTCTGGGCTCCACCAGATACTAACTCAAGTTATGCACAACAAAGCATATATCTAGTTTGGTATTCGTTAGATACATCAACGAACCAATCACCTGTCTATATAGAGTAACATCAACTATTTTTGATGAAGTATCAATCAATAAATTCATATTCATCTCCATAGGAGTGGACATGGATTTACAGTCCATAATGTCGAATCTCTTCAGAATTTCCACAACATACTTTCCTTAGTTAAGGAAAATATCTTGTGGGCTCTGCCATACTTCAAAACCTAGGAAATAATGCATCAGGCCTAG
The DNA here is from genome assembly GCA_009831015.1 of Picea engelmannii. Lineage (NCBI taxonomy): Eukaryota > Viridiplantae > Streptophyta > Pinopsida > Pinales > Pinaceae > Picea > Picea engelmannii. The sequence goes on from ML803033.1 coordinate 304,384, forward strand.
GTCCTTCATTTCAAATTCAACGGTAAGCTTCTTCTTACAGTCTGTGATGAGATTTACTTCTTCTGTCAAGAATAAGTCATCCACATATAGCAACAATATAACTAGCCCATCATTCTCAATTTTGAAGTAAAGGTTGGGATCAACTTTACTCTTGGTAAATCCCAAGCTCATCAGAAAATTATTAATCCTTCCATACCAAGCTCTTGGAGCTTGCTTCAACTTGCTGACATGAGTCTTCATGTCATGTACTTCAAAACCAAATTTTCACATCACATTGTACCAACCCGGTACACTTGCTCAACTGCAACTCAATATGCATAAACATGCGTTGGTTCTATGTGTTTTTTGCAAAACACTATTTGTCTCACTGCCAAAGAGTATGTCCTCTACTTTTTCCGTTAAGAACCAAATATCAATATAGCATAGAAAAA
>ML803033.1:327141-351533 GCA_009831015.1 Picea engelmannii
TCACATCAGCAATGAGAGATTGAAGGGTGAAGGCAATAAACTCAATCCCATTCGTTATGGAACCTTCACTATCTTGGAGAAAAGTGGTACCAATGTTTTTCGTCTGGATCTTACACCTTATATGTATATTTACTCAGTTGTGAATGTAGAGAACTTGAAACTTTTTGAGCCTCCCATGATCATGGATCAGGATGAGGAAGTTTCAATACCTTCAGTTGATGAGTTTTATCCTGAGTACTTGGATGAGTTACAAGAAGATATCATCCTAGATAGTAGGACAAGGACTTCACGCAGGGGCGATGTTGATTATCTTCGAGTAGGCTTAAAGGGAACACATCTAAGCAAGGCAAAGTAGATTGAGAAGGACAAAGTGAGGGGAATCTTTCCTCACTTATATGTTGATTGATGAAATCTTTTGATGGTCCAAAAATATCTCAGTGGGAAGGCGTGATCCAAAAAGAATCCATAGAAGGCTAAGAACAACTCAGAACTCGCAGAGGCAACTCAGGACACTCATAATTGCCTCAACAGATAGAGAAAGGGAAAAAATTCAAAGTTCCAAAAACTCAATGAAAATTACATTATCGTGAAGAGTGCATCACAATATTTCTAACGGTGCAAACATCTCATCAAACAGAGTTACGAATTGAAAGATATTTGCAGTAAAAGTTTGATCAACCTAGCCCAATTAGCAGGGGATGAGTCAGTATCTGTAATGTTGACACCAGGCATCCATAAAACACATGTGGCATGAGAATAAGGTGACATGTGCCATGCTGATGTCATCATGGTGACATGACAACACCAGAGGCTACCACATGTCACCCAGTTTTGGCACTTTCGGACTGATCTATGGACCAATAGGATGTTTCCACGTGGCAGTTCATACGATTTGTACAGTGACATGGTGTGATGATGTGGCACTAACATGGCAAAGGATGGCTTGGCCGAATGGGAGGCTTCCACGTGGCCCAATCAGGGGCTGCCACATACCAAAATTTTGAAAAAAAATAAAAATTAAAGATTGGTGGGTCCGCCAAATCTAGCGGACCACACCAAATCTGGCCACATTCTATAATCGTTGGGATTCTGGATAGCACCACTGCCAAAGTTGGCGGAGAATTTTTTTTATATTTATATATATTACAAACAAACCAAACCAAAAGGGGGAGGCCCGTGGGTTTGACCCCAGGACCACCTCCCCACACTATGCCTTAACATTCAATCCCAAACTAATGGGCCAACGGACCATGCTTTGTAAATATCACAGCGGAATTTACTTAAGTGATGAGTCTCTCAAGCCCTGGGGGAGGAGGCGTGCGTGTGGTACGACATGGGAAGGCATTTCAATGCAGTACATTCATTGATTGTAGGTTGCAAAGGGGCATGGAAATCGAGACAAATTTCTTCTTGGGCCTAGGAGTGCCAGAGTTGGATCGAGGTGTGTAGACAATCATTTTTGGGTAATTCAATGCCACGAATTTAGTGGTGTTGTCTATTTTCTGATCTGGGAATTATTTCTACAACTTGATTTCAGAATGAGGTATACTTATGTATTTTGCCAAATTCTACTGCTGAGTTAATGAAAATCCTACCCATTTGAGAGGAGGACCCGAAGACGTAGTCCACCAGGGATGAACTTCGTTATCAAGTTTTTGTGTTTAGATTTGATGCTTATGTCTCTTCATTATTGAGATTTTCCTTCTTTAAGGGTGCACTTTAATTTATTCTCATTTAATTTATTCTTTATAAGTCACTCAATGAAAATATCCTAGATCAATGATCTATTCTCCCACATGCCAACTTGTGTCTTTAGAAGGTGGTTGCTCTGTCTAACAACCAATAACGTGGTCGAGTATAGTGTAGTAGTTGAAATTTTAACATAATCCATTTCATATGGCATTTGACATTTGGTAGTTCACTTCACAACTAGTGGTGTCACAGTTGAATAGCGTGTACAGAGTCTGTGATCCTACACTTCTCCAAACATTTTTACAGGTGTGACTTCTCAAACAATCTTTTGAGTTTATTACTTATGTGCATGTTTCGAGAAGTTTGAATTATTTATCTAAAACATTAGCTAATTATGTGTTGGATTGGCATATGTTGCATTAATCAAACCAAAGCATGCATGTACATATCTCATGGAAAGCAAGTAAATCATATTGCAAATACAAGTAAGGCCGCAAAAGTCTATATATAGTAATATACCTTCAAGTATCAAATGTGGAACATAGTTTACAAAATTGAGCATCATATCCCTTGATAATACATATGTACAAGGTCAATCACAATAATAATATCTATCCCTCATATGGGGTGTCATCCATCGTAAATGGTTAATGCACTGGAGGTGGATGGCTGAGACACTTAGCATCATTGGTCTTCGGCTAAGTGTGAACACTTGGATTGTCACACATCGTCGATTTGGGATATTAAAAGAACATGGTACATAGCATTCTCAATCCTTCACCGGAAGTTACAGGACAGCATGATTGTTTCTTTGGTTATTTACTCTTGGTACCTAGACTTCATGTCGGCATTAACGACCATGACAAGGTTATGGGAAAATGATATTATTGAGCATTGGGTTTTCGTTTGGGTGGAAAAGGATACAGGTTTCACCATGTCGCACCAGAGGGGAAGATCAAAACATCGTAGGGGTGGCCAAATTATTGTTGGGCACATTTCCTCTGGTGTGGGTTGTGGTAGTTATAGTATCAAGAAGAAACGGTCTACAAATTCCCCTCCAAACTCAGCCTTTGCTCACCAGCAAGACAACATACATACTTACACATGTTGGGGGTGAAAAATTGAATGGTTTGATAGTCATGGCAACACATTGGGGTTCATTCCAAGCTCATTCCCAGTTATATTTCTCCTGCCAATCCTCCACGGGCCTCCCCTCGCGGGAACTCCAGCCAGGATTATAGAGAAATCTCCTCCTATCCTCCAAGCTTCTCCGATGGTGGGAAAAATTATCACATTCATGAAGCCTTGAGAATATTACAACAATTGGTTTTCGAGCTACACAATGAGGTTGTTGATCTTAAAATTTGTCTCAAGCTCATTGACCAACGCATTTCCAATTTAGCGGCCATGTGAGACAACCTTGATGTTGTTGAAGATTGAGTATCTTTGGAAGATATCCTTATTGTATTTGATCAAGACAAACCCTAAAGAATATTATTATATTATAGTTTTTAAGACATCCCTATTGTTCTTGTTATAGCTCAATTTGTAGGTTGGATAAAGCCCGACCCAACCATAAGGAAAGTGCTACAACTTGGAAATCCTACACCCAATGTCACCTCGATGTAGGTCCCACACTTCAAGGGTGACTAGGTCACTCTAGGGAGGCAATCCTAGTGACACTAGGGAGAATGATATGGATATGGATTGAGATGGAAGTGAAGCCCCTAGAGGTCAATTCTAAGTGGATTGAAATGTGGGAAGAGATTCCTTATAAGTAAAGTGATTGTTTCCCCAAAGGTATAGTACTTCTCCAGATGATTGTACCTACCCAAGACACAAGAAAATCCAACTTGCAATGATATATATTAGTATGGATCAGCAAGTTAAGCTTGTTGTCCCTAATTTGCAGCAGTTTATGACAGTTTATATCAGCAAATAAAGCATCTAAATCAACATACAAAGATATAAACTAGTTAAGTAAATCAACATCAATATTAGCAATGAATATAGGATGAAAGATGACACTTAAGAGGCAAGAGAAGATGGGTGTTGTAAACATGTATTTTCTGCAGAAAATTGCATCCTTATGGATGTATCTTTTAGTCACTTATATCAACAGATTACACCATCAAAATATTCCAACAATTATCCCAAAAGATGCACCCTAATTAGAAGAGTTAGTATGCAAAATTTAGGAGCTAGTCTAGGGTTATTTTAGGAGCTAAGAATGAATTAGTAGCTAGGGTTATGCAGCCCTAATGGTTGCAGGTTAGGGTTTGTAACAGTAACAAAGTAGAGGGAGAGAGGGGACGCCCTAGTAGGGGAAGACTCCTCTCAATGAGGAAAACCAACTCCAAGCAAGAGACCTTTCAAAAGATAAAAATTCACGTTTCCCAAGGCAATGATTTTATATCTCCAATGTAAAAAATATATGACTAGTGCCTTTACTATTGTGTTAATGGAGTCAAACAAAGAAAGAGCTAGAGAATATACCTCCTTGGGGTTGTAATCCCTTTTACTTCCCTAGGCAAGTTTTTCTAGCTATGGTTTAATCTAAGAGGGTGTATGCCCTTATAATTCTCTTAGAAAACCCTTTTTTAACCAATAACATGAAGCATAAAATGATGAAGACTATGGTGGGGGTGTATGCCCTTATACTTCCCACCTAGATCCTAGCACAACAATCCTTGACTTGAAAAGAATGATAGCATAAGAGTAAAAGACCATATCAAAATCAAGAAATATGCTAAGATAATCCACCATAAAATCTAGAAAGCATTCATCCAAGGCTAGCACCTCACTCCTCCATAAACCATTCATCAAGATAGCCATAAACAAGTGCACGAGAGATAAATAGAGCCAAGTGTAGCGAAAATTCCAGACCAATACTTCTCACAATGAGAGAGAGTTATGTTAAAATGAGATCTTATGATCTCTTATTTATACAAGATGTCACCAAGGTGACTTGTCCACAAATCAACGGGTAAACCACAAGAATAGGGGTCAACAACCCTAATCTTGCCCCTTTTAACAAATTAATATTAAACAATTCATCTAAAGTTTCACTTTTTGCACAAATAAACCCTAATTTTACATGGATGTCTCCCCTTTAGGGGATGTTTTTCCACTTTGAAGAAGTCGTTGGTGTTGGAGAAGCATAGGTAGGCCTCAAAAGTCCACTTGTCAAGAATCTAGATCAAATGATCATGGTGAAGACCCTCTTCTCCTCAAAACTTCCATGTGTCAATGAGTGGCACCTCACCACGAAGCCCTAACCCCCCTAGGTGACGTCATGACTCTATAAGTGACGTTTTTCCTCTCCTAGGAAAAACGTTTAGCATGTGGGGGCTAGGATATGTTGTCCAAGTCTTCATTAAGGCCTTCCAAGTCTGATATTTATCATCTAGCATGCGGTCCCTTGGCATCCAACCTGTGGGCTTGTAGCCCCATTGGATCCCAAGCTAGGCTTGTTTTCCCAAAAATATCCACCAATTAGGTCCTGCAAAGACAAATGAGCACGCCCTCCAAGGATATCAAGTCATAACATCATGATAAGTGAATCCAATCAATAAATGATCCACCTAAGCATGTGCATCAAAGATCATTGTATCAAACAATTAATTTCTCAAAGACACTATGCGACTTTTCAATCTTGAATATGGGAGAGTTGACGAGGTGTCTTATTGAGTAGATCTTTCCCTAGGTCAAGGAGAGTTTCTAAGAGATCCCTCTCTAAGCCATGTAAGTTGGATGAAACAGTTGGGGTCAAGAATCAATGGGCATAGGACTCATGACATACAAGGGGTCGTAGTGTCTCATTCATAGGTGCCTTTGTAGAGGGTGTGTGGTACCTTCGTCCACAATGCAATTTTTCCAAGCCCATCAATTGCCTTTTATCTTTCTTTCTTTGTATTTTCTTTCAATGTAGCGTAAGGAGAGGTTGAAGGTCACTGCCCTGGCGTGGTGACCAGATGATGTCAATGCCACCCACAAACACCTAGTGGAAATGAGAAGGTTGGATCGTGATGAGACCCCCTTTCTCTCAGCCATGCAACTAAGAGTCATTGCCTTGGCTTGGTGACCAGATGATGGCAATGGCATACCACTAGATATTCATAGTTGTGATAGGTCGGCTCATGATGAGTCCTCCTATCCTTCAATTAACCTTTTAAGTATTATTTATTATATTGTGGGTCCCCTTTGTTAGAGTCCTATAATCATAGGTGATTTGATTCTTCACCTATCTATTTGGAATTGCTCGTGTGATGAAGACACATGGCTTGTTGGGCTCAGTTGATTTCGCTTCTCCCTCCATCCATTTTGCCTGATCCTTCATCACCCTGTTTCTCCCTTCATTACCTCACCCTTTGTTTCTTCACCCCTCCACTAATTGTGTCCCTGCATGAATAAACAAGCTTAGGCTAAAAAACAATAGGTTAATAATAAATGGTTAGTGGCATTTTTAATATTAATTTCCATAGTAGAGTTAATTTAATTAGGTTAGTAATAATATTAAGTGTAGTTAGATTAATAAAACTAGGTTAGGGTTGTTAATAATAAATTAATTAATAATTAATTAACAACTATGTTTGTAACTAATTAACAATAATTAATTAAATAATTAAACTAAAAAAACAAAACCTAAAAATATAAAACAATTTAAAAAAATAAAAACAAATAAAAATACATATAAAATAAAACATAAAACAAAAATATAATAAATAAAAATAAAAACAAATAAAAATATACATATAATAAATAAAACAACAATAAAAACAAAAAACAAAAATTAATCAAATAAAAACTAAAACTTTATCCTAAGTTTAAAACCTACCCTTTCCCCATACTCCGGACCCCCCCCGTTACGTGACTCAAACAAGGGGTCCAAAAAGTGAAATCACCATGGAGACTTGTCACCTCCATGGGATTTCAGATCCCCCCCCCCCCTAATACCACTTACCACCCTAGGGGGGTCCGGAATCCACTTTTCCCCCTTCAAAAACTGATTTTTGCACAATTTGACCACCCGTCTTCCAAGAGAATTTACGGGAAAAACAAAAGTAATTTTGAGAAACGAAGAGAGGTTTTTCTCCAAAACATGATTAAATTCAATAACCTCTCTCATTTTTCTAACATCTATCAGGAATTGGGAGAATCAAACCCATCTCTGAGCATTATTTTTCAGGCTTCCATTTTTCCTATTTTTGTCATGTTTTTGCAGTAGATGTTTTGGAAAGATGGAGTTGAATTTGGAAAAAATGAGAGAGGTTTTTACTCAAGACAGACTCATATACAATAACCTCTTTATGTTTTCTCACATCTTTCATATTTTGGGAGATACAAGTGTCTTATTTAACCCATATTTTCAGTAGTCTGCCCCTTTCTTCATGGAAGACAGTTCAGAACTTTGAAGGGTTTGTTTCTATTTTTGGCCAGGATGTTGAATTCGACCTCCCGATTCTGGGGGAGAATTTATATATATATATTTATAATTCAAATGTAAAAAGAGTTGGTCAGATTAGAGAAAAAACACTTTTGTGCATTGTACTTTTTTCCAAGTGAATGAATGGAATAACAGGTGATTCACACGGATTCTTGTGTCATAATTTTGGTGGTTTTGTGCTCCTATGATTCGTAAGTTATCTTATGTGTTTACATTAATTTAATATGTATATTATTTCTTGGAAAAAATATATGTTTGAACCATAATTCATCTTAATGGTGCTTTGTTTCAGTTTTGCCAAGTTATCAATGTTTTCAACTTAAAGCATCACTTTAGAATTCATCCTTGGTTTGATGCTCTAATGTGTTTGTATTTCACCCTTTCTAAATTCACATCCTGTAAAAATATCATCTAAATCCTCCACCAAATATTCCTACCTCGCCCCTGTAAAAACAATCCTCTATTTTCTCATCATCTTATTGGACAAAAAATTGATTTGACATGACTCCATGCCCAATAGATCTGTCTCTTTTCTCATCAACAAACCTTTAAAAAATCAACTATGTTGAGCTTATTACCTAGCCTAATATCTTATTTTTTTTAGTAATCTAAGTGAGAGAGCCCTCTCCAAGGCCAGAAGGGCTAGATTCTGACCTAGAAGTGGTTTGTGGTTACCTCTGCGATTTCTCCCCTCAACCTGGAGAAATTATGGAGTGTTAACACCCTTTATTCAAAGATAAGTGTTTCATTGCTTTCTTGAGTGATCCCTGGGAGAAGCATATGGAAGGTTTATACAGGGCTTTTATCTTTTACCCAACATCAACCCCTCTGGGCCTTTAGCCCCTTCTTCCCATAGAATGAGGGACAACCCCTCCTTGGGTCAATACACCCTTAAATCCCAAGAGATAAGGAAATGGATGGGAATAATGATGGAAAGTGGTAAGTATGGTTGGTAATGGTACGATGGCTCTTTAAGGGAGTTCCTAGTAGAAAAACCATCCCCAAGGAATACCACTTACTAGGGAAGAACGTCAACCATCAAGGTGAGGCAGGGAAAAAGGCATAATGTCCAAGCATATATCATGAAATCTAGAGTAATCTAAGATGCAACATACTCAATTGGCTTAAATATTGAAATGATGCTCACCATAATATTGAATTGTACCTCATGGAGCAAGTTCCACTGCCTTCTGGAAGCCAGCTGATGTGGTGGATACCATCTGGAAATATGTGACCATATGTGGTGGTGAGAGGGGTTTCCATCTGTGAAAAAGGGTATTGTTGGTCATGTAGTCTCTCAGCACTCCATATCTACAATCCGAGGGCCTCAAAACATAATATCCTTAGTTATCCACAAAATGGGGATAACAATGCCTTTGTAAAAGTCGTCCCTATTGTGCCTTGAAAAGTAAAATGAAAAATAAAAGGGTAAAGTGACAGGTCGACCCAGACCTAATTTTAGGCTGGCCAGCCTACTATTTATAAAAGAGTTCAGTACCTCATTTGTACACACACACTAGCTCTACAGCTAAGAAGAGGAAGTACACAAGTCTCAGAGGGAGATGCTACTGTAACAAGGAGGTGACGTTGTGGAAGTTCTTAGTTTATTTATTGGGTATCTCTTGGTTAAGTGGTGCACTACTCTTCCCTAGTCAAGGGTTAGAGGAGGATATTTTGCTTTGTTAGTTCTCTCCTAGAGAGAGACATTGTTCTTTGTTGGTGAATCTATATTGAGGAAATTTGTTTTGTTTTTCCCTTAGAGAGTTTTCCTAGGGTAAACCTTGTGTATGTTGTGGATGTTATTCTTTCAATGATCCTTTATATGCAGTTATTGTGCTAATCAAATTAACTGCTTAAGACATAAAAATCAACATGGTATCATAGCAGGCCTGAAAGAAGGAATTTTCATAGCACATAAGAACTTGTTGAAGACGCTAAGGGCATAGGAAGACCCTCCTAACCCTAGCACACCTTTTCCCTGGAATATTTTGCAATGTTGGACAAATTTCAGAAATTAGGGTTTCTACATACTAGGGTTTCTACATAAACCCTAAAAGTTGACGTCATCCACCTTGATACAGGACATTGGGAAAAGTAATACCATCTAGGAGCTCGCCCTAGGAGGGTGCATCTAGTCCCTGGATCAGAATTCTGAAATTTAAATTTTGAGAAATTAGGGTTTCCTCGTAATACCCTAAGTTGCAGTACTAGTTGTAGTTGCAGTACCAGTTGTAGTTACAGTACCATTTGTAATTGCAGTATCAGTTACAATTGCAGTTTTTGTTGCAGTATCAGTTGTAGTCGGAGTGCTAGTTCCTTTGTGCCAATTCCTTCATGCCAGTTATTGTGCCAGTTGCAGTGCTAGCACCAGTTGTAGTACTAGTCGTAGTGAAAGTTTTTGTGAAGTGTTGGGACTAATTTTTTATTATCCTAGTGCACCTTACCTTAGAAAATCTCCAACTACCATTAGATTACAAGTTGAAGCACCTTTGAAGTTTTAAAGGATCGTTATTTCTTTTCGATGTTGTCAGATGGTCATCCACGAACCTCCCAGCCTTAGACCATGTTGTTCATCACGCTCAATCGTGGGTCACCCCCGAGATGGGAATAAAATCCATTAGGAAAGGGATTCCTAGGCTAGGCAAGGACAACAGGAAGTCGCACAAATCAAAAGGAAGGATTTTCTCCTAGGATCTAACTCACACTAACAGCCTACATCCTCTCATTCCCCACATGCATGTCCCACCCCATGAAGTGTGCCCCTTCTCTTCTCAATAGTCCTTCGGCTGCCCCACTTCCCTTCTAGGGATTCAACAATAGGATGGACATGAATTCTCAGAACATTATAGCTGTTGTTGGGATCCCTCTGGAAAATCACTTTCCCAACAACCTCTCTCACCTGGAGAGAGTTCCTTACAGGCCTAACAACCTTCTTCTTCGGTCTAGCTTCTAAGTCAATTCAAGTAAGGTGATGGCAGCAACAAAGCTTGGTATAGAACAGATGATGGCGGCAAGCCACGCTTAGTCAAGAAACTGTGTGGGTTGTAATAGTAAACCGTTAAGACACAACACAGGTTCAGGAAAAGTACAGGTGTGTTGTACTTCACAAGAAATACACATGATAACTCAAATATGGTTGTAGTTTCCCAAGGTGTGTGCTTGTTCAGAGGTCAACGATGGAGATGATGGATCAGTACATGAGTCAGTGGGTGAATTGGGTAAGATGTCAAACTTGCGAGCAGGTAAGGGTCACGAGAATGGTGAGGAGGAACTCCCAATGAGTTGAATTTCCCAGCTATAATTGCATGCGCCCAGGTTGACACATGTCCTCCTGAAGCTGCATGAGCTCCACTTAACACTCATTACCTCTCCCAAGAACTTAGGACAACATGGATTATGTCCAATCCTAGACACTTAACCCATAATCCTAGACACTTAGCCCCTTCCCTTACCCTACCTAGTGGATCTTAGTCCCCCATAACTCTTTCTCCATGGTCAGTCTACACGCAGCAGTGTAATTTTATTAATGATATGTGTATTTACATATATATAAATTAGGCTCATTGTCCTTAAGCATCTAGGATCTCCAGCCTAATAAACATATAAGTCTTCCAGGTTATAAACACTTGGCTCACCAACCTATAAACATAATTAAAATTCAACAGGGGCTCGACCTTGGGGTATTACAATCCCCTCCCCTTATTTTTGAATTGTCCTCAGTGCAACTTATTTACACAACAACAACAAGATTTCCAAAATCTTCAAAAATATGTAGGTACTCTACCTGCATGGCATCTTCATGCTCCCATGTTTCATCCTCAGGACCGTACCAAGTCCACTGGACTTTTACAATCCCTATGGCTCGATTCTGGAGCTGCTTGATTTTTTGGTCTAGTATACACATCAGATGCACCTGAAAAGTGTTTTCCTACTCCACCTGAATCACATTCCAATCAATAACATGATTAGCATCAGGTACATATTTATTAATCAATGAGACATGAAATACATTATTTATAGACATGCATGCAGGCAATGCAAGCTAATATGCTATTGGACCAATCCTCTCTAGGATTTCAAACAACCCACAATATTTGGTTGCCAACTTGGAACAGTTTCCCAAATTTAGGGAACTCCTGTTGGCTTTCACCTTCAAGAAAACATGATCCCCTACTTTAAATTCCTTATGAGTGCGGTTCTTATCAGCATAGATTTTCTGCTTGTCTTGGGCAACCTTCAAATTCTGTTTAGTCTTCATCATTTTCTCTTCCATTTCCTTGAACAACTCTGGCCCAACCATTGCCCTATCAGTTGGGTTGTCCCAACTTACTGGGGTGTTTCACTTTCTACCATAAAGTGATTCAAATGGGCTCATATTCAGTGATGCTTGATACCCATTGTTGTAGGAAAATTCTACCAAGTGTAGATAATCTTCCCATTTAGATGGTTGTCCATCACATACATTCTTAGCATATCCTCTATCACTTGGTTCACCCTTTATGTTTTCCCATCCAACTCAGGATGATATGTTATGCTAAAGTTCAGATTTGTTTTGAACCCCTTGAATAACCCCTTCCAAAACTTTGAGGTAAACTTTGGGTCTTTGTCAAACACAATTGTCTTGGGTATGCCATGTAAGTGTACTACTTCCCTCATATAAATATCAACAACATTGGTTGTCATGTGAGTATTCTTCATAGGAATGAAATGGGAAGCTTTAGTAAGCTTGTCCACCACCACCATGATTGCATCATGCTGCTTTCTTGTTCTGGGCAATCCTGTGATGAAATCCATTGTTACAACTTCCCATTTCCACTCAGGAATGGGTAATGGATGCAGTAAACTAGTTGGTTGTCTATGCTCATCCCTTACCCTTTGACATTCCAAACATTTGGAAATATAATCAGCAATCTCCCTCTTTATGTCTGGCCAATAATATTGACTTTTGACTGCTGAAATTGTTTTCTGATATCCTAGGTGTCCTGCATAAGGTACATTGTGCATTTATTTTAAAATCACACTCCTCAATTTAGAATATTAGGGTACATAAACTTTGTTTCTGCACAAGAGGATTCCATCAATTCCCAATTCATAATCCTCAACCTTCTATTGCATTTTACCTTGTTGCAATTTGTTACCAATTCCATGTATTGCAAATCTGATTTTTCAGCCTCTACAAATATGTCTTTCAAATGTGATTGGTACATGATAATGGTTGTATCATGCAACTCATGGACTCTTCTTCTAAGTGCATCAACCACTTTGTTCTCTTTTCCTTTGATGTGCTTGATATCAAAGTCATATTCACAAAGGAATTCTAACCATCTTCTTTGCCTGGCATTTAGAGTTGGCTGACCAAACAAATACTTCAGACCATTATGGTCTGTCCTTAGCTCAAACCTCTTTCCCATGAGGTAGTGCCTCCACTTCTTTAAAGCGTGCACTATGGATGCCAACTCTAAATCATGAATGGCATAGAGACTTTCATGCTCCTTCAACTTCCTTGATTCATAACATACAACAAACCCATTTTGAATGAGGACTCCACCAAGTCCTTCTTTGCATGCATCTGTGCAAACCACAAAATCTTCATTCAGATTAGCAATCCACAGAATTGGAGCATTGGTTAACAATTACTTCAATTTCTACAAGCTCATTTCACATTCTGATGCCCATTGAAACTTCTTCCCCTTCCTTTGAAAGGAAGTGATGGGGTGATATATTCTTGAAAACCCTGCAATGAACCTTCTTTAGTAACCAGCTAGACCCATGAAGGATTTTACTTCTGTCACATTATTAGGTGTTGTCCACCATTTAATGGCCTCAATCTTTTCAGGGTCCACTGCTATCCCTTCTTCAGATATTATATGTCCCAAGTAGTGAATTATGTTTTGATAAAATGAGCACTTGTTCAATTTGGCATACATTTGATGCTCCCTTAATGCTTGCAACACCATCTTCAAATGATTCTCATGCTCTTCCTCTAACTTGGAATATACAAGGATGTCATCCAAAAAGACAATGACAAACTTGTCTAAATATTCTCGGAAAACAACATTCATTAAGCATATGAAAACAGTTGGTGCATTTGACAACCCAAATGGCACCACTGTGAATTCATAATGACCATACCTTGTCCTGAAGGAGGTATTGTTGATATCTTCCTCTTTAATCCTTACATGATGGTATTCTGACCTGAGATCTATCTTTGTAAATATATTTGCATCCTTCAATTGATCGAAGAGATCATCAATCCTTGGTAAGGGATACTTGCTCTTTATAGTCACTTTATTCAACTATCTGAAGTCGATGCACAATCTCAATGTCCCATCTTTCTTCTTTGCAAACAAGACTAGCGCACCCCAAGGTGACACACTTGGACATATATACCCCTTCTTCAGAAGTTATTCAAGCTACATTTGCAACTCCTTCAGCTCTATTGTACTCATTCTGTAAGGAGTCTTTGACACTGGAGCTGCTCCATGCATTAAATTTATAGAGAAATCAATATCTCTCTTTAGGGGTAGTCCTGGTACCTCCTTGAACACATCTTCAAAGTCTTCCAGGACTGTATGGTCCTCCAGATTTGGCACCTTATCCTTAGATGCTTCTTCCATATGGGTTGCAAATAATTGACAGCCCTTCCTGTAACACTTCTTCAGCTACATTGCTGAAATTTCTCTGATAGTCATTGCCCTAGGAATTCCTTGGACTGTTCTCTGATATCCTTCCTCATCTAGGAAAGTAAATGCCTTATTACAACAGTCTAAGATGGCATGGTGTTGGTATAACCAATCCATACCAATTAGGCAGTCATAATAACCTAAAGGAAAGATGTTCAAATATGCCCTTGTGCTCAGTCCATTCATGTCCATAAGACATGACTTAACCATCTCATTGACTTTTTATTTGTCTCTAGTAGCCAGCTGCACCAACCAAGATTTTCCATGCTTGCTTCTTGGAAAATGAAAACTTTCCACCATCTTAGGATCTATATAACTATGATTATCTCCTAAATCAATTAAAATAGTAATGGTTTGGTTGTTGATCATACATTCCACTTTAATCATATGTGATTGATACTCTGCTTTCTTGTTGTCTAGGGCTGCATAGATCCTTGGTACATTTCTGCCCATATCCCCCATTGTTTTAGCTCGTTGAACATTGTGAACAACTCTCACTTTGACACTTCTGTGAGGACAGTCTCTAAATATATGATCACCTTTACAACCCCATCGTTGAATAGGTGGTTTCCTTGGACTTTGACCACTTGTCTCAATTGTTTTGGGTTCTCTAGAAGTTGGTTGTACCTAAGGATTATTTCTGAAGAATGGTGGCTTAGTTCCCTTCTTCCTCTGATCCATCTTGAATTTCTTTTTATCTTCCCAAGATTTTTGGAAAGTTGGCCTTGCGTTTTGTTGATCATATAGGCGCTTAGCTCGCCTTATGGTCTCCTCCAATGTTTTGGGATCATCATATTGTATTTTGTCATCGATGAATGGTGACAAACCACTCAAATACCTATGAATATTGACTGTCTCATCCTTGATGAAAGAAACATACTTCAAAAATTCTCAAAACCTTCTTTCATATTCATCTATTGTCATACTCCCAAGCTTGAGTTCAAAGAACTCTTTCATTTTCTTGTCATAATATCTCTTATTCAAGTATTTCTTTTCGAAACACTTCTTGAATTCCCTCCTAGTAACATTTTTCTCTTTAATGTGTTGCACCTGCCCAAGTTGATCCCATCACATGGATGCATTTCCTTTGAGTTGATAGATGGAAATTCTTCCTTCTACATGGGAAGAATAATTATGCAATTGAAAATACTTTCTCATGCCTAGCAGCCATGTCTTTGCATCTTCATCCTTCTTGTGCTCACCATCAAATGTAGGAGGTTTGATTTTGTTCATTTCTCCTCGTAGCTCATCCACCCCAGACCTCTTATGCTTCCTAATAGGGGATGGAATTGAGTTGATGTGTGCTCTCTTATTGAAATTCCTTGGGGAGTGATGGTGATGTCTGCTAACACTTCTTGTTCTTATTTTCTCATCAAGAGACCTGTGACTTCCTGATTTGCTTGAGCCACTCTCCTTATCCAATTAATTTTCTATTATTTCTAGGCTCTGCATCAACTTCATGTTGAAGTCTCCCTGTTTCTCCCTAGATCTCATAAGATTTTTGTTATCTTCTCGGTGAATTTGGACTTCTTTTTGAAATTTCTTAATAATTTCCATCATGCTCACGTCTTTGTCTATTTCTTCTCCATGCCCATTGGATTTTTTCCCTTCAAATCCCAAATGGACATCCATTCCTATAGCTTCCTTTTCTGAACTATAAGCATCCTATGCCTCCTCCATTTCTTTGCACTATGTGACAATTCGGTTCGGTTATGCCAATTGTTAATTCTCTCAGGCTTCTATCTCTAAGCCCAACTCTGTTCTACAACAATTTCCAGGTGCTAGCTCATTTTCTTCAGCCCTTGGTTCACATGTGACCGCGGTTGTGACCTAGTGCTAATGATTTGGGTGCTTATCCAGAGCCTTGAAACTTCGGGCTCTGGGGCTTCGGAGGTTTACCTTTTTCTATGCATCCCAAACATCACAAAACAATGAACTAACAAATGTGCAAAGAATGATGGATCTATGGTCCACATTCCTTTCTCTGATCCAAGGTGGATCGGAGCTTCAAGGACTCCGGGCTTTGGTGTTTTCCAAATAACTTCCCAACAAATCTCTCGGAGTGTCGAATTGGTAAGTTTTTGAAGTGAGGTGGATCAACGGTCCACGACTTCCCAACATCCGATGGCTGATACTTGCTATGGACCTCGAGCTTTGGGGCTCTGGGACTTCGAATCTTTAGGGCTCTAGGACTTCAGAGGATTTCAACTTTGCACATCCCAAATATCTCGAATCGCAAATCTCTGAATACTTCCACGTCACCCCCGGTGATGTAATTACATCACGTTACTTCAGTGCTGTGAAACTTTGGAATTTTTTTCCTTCCATTCCATCATGAACCATTTATTTTGGAGTGTCAAGTCTCCAGACTTCACAATATGGTGCCATGCATCTACTTTGATCATCAGGGGCCCCACCATCCATGCTCAAGAGGAGGGCCACGTGGAAAAATATTAGAAGCAGACACATGGCCCAATCAAATGAGTGACACATGTCACGTTCTAACTGGAATTTTAATCATCCAAAGGTACTTAACTCACTGACATGTGGCACAGTTCTCATGTGTCCACATCATTTCAAGTGACTTTAGAAAGCCATGTCACTTTGAAACTCTGGGCCTCAATGGTTTTTACACTTTCACACTCCAATTCTTCTGAAACGTCGAACTCCCAAACTTCCTTACCTTCTGGGGTCCACATAGTATAGTTGTCACCAACTAAGGTGGTGGCACGTGGCATGTCTAGGAAAGGTCCATGTCATTTATTCTCTTTTTCTTTTTTCTTTCTTTCGAGACTTTGGGCTTCGGTGATTTTCACATCAACACACTACAATTCTCCCAAACGTCAAACTTCTGAACAAACTGATCTGTCCTTGATCAAATACAACAATGAACACTCTCCCCCCCGAATCTACGGTGTATATTCTCTTCGAGACTTCGAGAATTCGGGCTTCGGCCTCTCTTGCTCTTATAACCCATAACTTTCACCAAAGTCACGAAGTCTGAAAGACCTGGGGGTTAACCTTCATGTACTTTTCTCCAGATCTGATGGTTGTGAAGGGTCCTCCTTCTCCCAAATAGATCCTATGGACCAACACCTCGGTTGTTGTGGTTTCTTTCTCTATGGCCATTTCTTAAGCCGTTACACCTCGGGTGCTTCCGAACATATTCCAAGTGTTCTCTCAATGCCCTTCTGGAACTCTGTACATCAAAATTATTTGGACTTTTTACTCTGAATTTCGTGTTCGTGGCCCATCTAGGTTCCATGTAGAAACCATGGGCTCTGAACTTGAATTTTGTCCATTTCGACAACAATTATTTTTTGAAACTTCAGCTTCAACTTCCACTAACATGGCCCATCTAGGCTCAATGTTGAAACCATGGCTCTGATACCATTTTGTAACATCCCCAGCCACCAACAGGCCAGGAAACGTCACTTCATGGACATCTCTCTTAGCTCTAATACCATTTTGTAATGTCCCCAACCACCAACCTCTACCAGGTAACGCTACTCAAACCACTTTATCTTTTCTTCTAGCTCTGATACCATTTTTTAACGTCCCCAGCCACCAACCTCTGTCGGGTAACACTACTCAAACCACTTTATATTTTCCTCTAGCTCTGATACCATTTGGTGACATCCCTGGCCTTAAACCAATAGGATAGGCCATGCCACCGAATAACCTTTATTCTTTGATGCCATTTATATTTAGATACATAACTATCTAAGTACACATTAAACAACTATAGCATTATGTTCATATCATTATTCATGCGGAAATAACATTAAGACATACAGACACTATACACAGACAATTCTAACAACATTATAACTCAATTTCAAAATAGACATCATACCAAGAAAAAGGATTTGGTACTTATCTTTTAATATATGACCACCAACTTCGAAACCTCCCACGAACCTCCCAACCTTAGACCACACTGCTCATCATGCTCAGTAGTGGGTCACCCCCGATATGGGACTAAACTCCACCGGGCAAGGGATTCCTAGGCTATGAAAGGACAACATGAAGGTTGCATAGATCAAAAGGAAGGATTTTCTCTCAGGAGCCAGCTCACATTATCAGTCTTCAACCTCTCACTCCCCACATGCATGTCCCACCCCAGGAAGTGTGCCCCTTCTCTGATCAACAGTCCTTCAGCTACCCCACTTCCCCTCCAGGGCTTCAGCAACAGGTCAGACAGTAATTCTCAAAGCACTATAGCTGCAGTTGGGCTCCCTCTGGGAAATCACTTCCCCAACAACCTCTCTCACCCGGAGAGGGTTGCTTACATGCCTGACAACCTGCTTCTTTAAAACACATGCCTCAAAACCTGCTTCTTCAGTTCAACTTCTAATTCAATTCAAGTAAGGCGATGGTAGCAACAAAGCTTAGTATAGAATAGATGATGGTAGCAAGCCACGCTCAGTCAAGAAACTGAGTGGGATATAACAGTAAACCGTTAAGACACAACACGAGTTCAAGAAAAGTACAGGTGCATTGTACTTCACAGGAAATACACAGGATAACTCAAATATGACTACAAGTTCCCAAGGTGTGTGCTTGTTCAGAGGTCAACAATGGAGATGATGGCTCAGTACGTGAGTCAGTGGGTGAATCGGGTAAGATGGCAGACTTGCGAGCATGCGAGGATCATGAGAATGGTGAGGAGGAACTCTCAATGATTTGAATTTCCCAGCTATAACTGCATGCACCCAGGTTGACACATGTCCTCCTGAAGTTGCATGAGCTCCACTTAACACGCGTTCCCTCTCCCAGGAACTTAGGACAACACGAATTATGTCCAACCTTAGCCTTTTGGAAATAATAATATAATATTATTCCTTTAGAGGTAATCCTTCTATCTTAGCCTCTAATCCTAGACACTTAGCCCCTTCCCTTACCCTACCTAGTGGATCTTAGTCCCCCATAACTCTTTCTCCATGGTTGGTCTACACGCAATAGTGTAATTTTATTAATGATATGTGTATTTACATATACAAAAATCAAGCTCATTGGCCTTAAGCATCTAGTCTCTCTAGCCTAATAAACATATAAGTCTTCCATCTTATAAACACTTGGCTCACCAGCCTATAAACATAATTACAATTCAGCAGGGACTTGGCCTTGGAGTGTTACAATGAGATTCAGAGGGAGAAGGTATGATAATCCCTATATTTGAGATTGAGTTATCTCCACTACTAGTTGGTGCAGTACATGAGTCGGGCCATGGAGACATGAATACAATAGAAGATTGAGTTACCTCCAGAGAAAGAGGATAAGCTACCCTCTATGTCAGTTGTTGAGCCACTCTCACTTTCAGATGAAGTTTTTGCCATGATAGAATAGAGGAGCTACTATTAGAGTTCAACAACTACAGTGAGAATGGAGCAGTCATTCTTAGCTTCAGAAAGAGCAGTTGCAGGTGCAGAGTCCTAGTTCCAGAAGGAACAATTGCAGAGAGAGTAGAGGACATACTCTTAGGCAGTGAGACAGATAATGCTTTGTAAAAATTGCATAGAGCTAGCACCTGATTGTGCAGATTGAGTTGCAGTTAAGCAAGTGTACAAGTTTGGTACAAAGTGATGTGAAAATTTGGTTCATTGATATATTTGAAGAACATGAGGACAAATATATGTTTTTCGGTGAACACATTAGGTCAATACATGATTGAGCCCATACATGGTCACTTGATTATGACAAAACATGTAATGAGGTACCTAAAGAGTCACAATTGATTATGGACTAAAATATATCTCGGATCGTGAGAGAAGACTGCAGAGCTACACAGATTCAGATTGGGTCGGTAGTGTAGTAGATCGGAAAGTTCATATGGGTGTTGCTTCAGCCTAGAATCAGTTGTGATTGCATGGTTCAGTAGGAATCAAACCAGCATGGCACTCAGTACAACCGAAGCATAATATATTGCAGCATGCTCAACCAACAAACAAGCAAGGTGTCTCAGAAAGTTGTTCGCAAGGATATTTGATCTTGAATTAGAGACAACTTGCATTTTATGTGACAACCAGAGTTGTATGAAGTTATCAGACAACCCTGTGTTTCATGACAATTCAAAACACAATGAGATCAAATACTGCTATGTCTAGGACATGGTACAGAAGGGAGCAGTAAGACTCTAGTATATTTCCACCAATGAATAGGTAGCATATGTGTTGACCAAGCCCCTATCTAGAGTTAAGTTCAAATATTTCAGAGACAATCTTGGAGTGATCCAAAAAGACTTATCCAGTAGTGAGAAGTGATTGTTTTTTCTAGTAGTGAGATGTGATCCTCAGTAGAGGGAAGTGATGTGATCCCCAATAGAGGGAAGTGATAAGATCCCAAATAGAGGAAGCTAACCCAGCGCAGGTTGGTAACCCCAACGCGAGATGGTACGCTACACCAGCGCAGGTTGGTAACCCCAATGCAAGTTGGTACGCTACCCCAGCATAGGTTGGTAACCCCAACGTAGGTTGGTACACTACCCCAACGTAGGTTGGTATGCTACCCCAGCACAATTTGGTAACTCCAACGCAGCCGGGTACGCTACCCCAACGCAGTATGGTATGCTACCCTAGTGCATGTTGGTATGCTACTCCAACGAAAGTTGGTATGTTAACCCCAGTGCAGGTTGGTATGCCACTCCAATGCAGGGTACGCTACTCTAGTAAAAGTTCATAACTTCCTATGATATATAGATTTTGTGATTGACAAGAAGACAATGACCAAGTATGCAGAAGCATAGAAGTAGTGATGATGACCGTGACGAGAAGAATACCTTCCTTGCTAAGAGGGAGTGTTGAAGATTGTGTAGCTTCGGAAGATATCCTTATTATATTTGATCAAGAAAAACCCTAAAGAAAATTATTATATTATATTTGTTAATACATCCCTATTGTGCCTTTGTAAAAGTTGGCCCTATTGTGCCTTGACAAGTAAAATGAAAAATAAAATGGTAAAGTGATAGGTCAGCCCAAACCTAATTTTAGGTTGGCTAGACTACTATTTATAAAGGAGGCTAATGCCTCATTTATACACACACACTAGCTCTGCAGCTAAGAAGAGAAAGTGTGCAAGTCTTAGAGGGAGATGCTACTGCAGCTAGGAGGTGACGTTGTGGAAGTTCTTGGTTTATCTCTTGGGTATCTCTTGGTTAAGTGGTGCGCTACTCTTCCCTATTCAAGGGTTAGAAGAGGATCTTCTGCTTTGTTAGTTCTCCCATGGAGAGAGGCATTGTTCTGGGTTGGTGAATTTATATTGAGGAATTTTGTTGGGTTTTTCCCCTAGAGGTTTTTCCCAGGGTAAATCTTGTGTATGTTGTGGATGTTATTATTTCAGTGATCCTTTATATGCATTTATTGTGCTAATGGTTAAAAGTAAAAGAACATTATTCAAATTAATTGTTTAAGGTGTAAAAATCAACAGATGTTTTAGAACCTATGGATGCAGCATGTGTGCAAGGATCTATTCTCCTCCCTCCCCCCTGGGGAAACTAAAAGACATTTCCAATGATGACCAGGTTCAAAATTTTTATTAATAGTATGTGATTCAACAGTGGTATTATCCTTTTAGTCTTGTTCTATGGGATAATTTTTTGTTATAACTGTTTAGTTCTATTTGTTGGCCTTGTGATGCATATTTTTTTTGACATTAGGTTGAAGCCGAGTTGGTTTCCATCTATGAAAACTCAGACTCCAACAAAAAATTGTACATCTGTAATGGTTTTTCATGATAGGTAATTTATAGAATACTTACTTACAAAAAAAAACAATAATAATATCTAGGCCTCTGGCCCTATCTCGACATGGGTCTCGTGGTAGAAAACTATAAAGTTCACCACTCATTATAATACTCACATCCAAGCTCGTGGTACTCCAATCACCTGACATTGAGTGCACTTGGGAAGGTCATCGATTTGTGCCATGGGAATTCGTCAATTCAAGCTCTCCAGGTTCCTCTAGACCGACTATAATGTCGGTTGTGGAGCCTAATTATCTTCCTGATTTAGAGGTCTTTGTTTTCATCCATGTTTATACCCCATGAAAAATTTACACCCCAGAAGAATGTACACTCATCCATGCGGGGGAGTGCATGGGGGGGGGGTTACCCCCCCTGGGGGGTCTGGGAGCAAGCGGGCCCCCGAAGGAAAAATTGCCTTGTAAATGTATATTGTAATTTCATTGTAAATCTGGACGATTCATTATAAGGTCGCAGATCTAACGATAGAAATTATGTTAGGGTTTTTTTCCCTAGAAGGCAACCCTCTTTTATGAGGGAAATGTATTGCGGCTAGGTATGATAGCGAACATTGTATTCTGAGAGATTATACTGTGAGAGAAAGAAGATAAAGTTACAATGGGTTTGTTGTAGCTTGTATCCCTTCATTTGTTGGATAATAATAAAGGAAGGACCTGGCAATTTCTCTGGTGGACGTATCCCACACTGGATGAACCATGTATATCTTCTGTGTTTTATTTCCACATTTGTTTTATGTTATTGCTCCGCGATCTTATTTTTCTAACCTTTCGGCCTCTCCCCAAGATAGTCTCCATATCTATCCATGTGCCTATGTTGTGGGTATCCTTCAAGCTACATTGGTCCAACATTTGTGTCACCTGAATATTTTGTTAGTTATGCTTCATGCCAAAAATTTCGCCTCTTTTTTAATCATAACATTTAAAAAATCCTAAATAATTTAAAAAATTTGGTACTTACCAATGTCAACCCAAGTGGAAACTTGGGGGAGTGGTAACTCCAGATCTATATGGAAGTTCAGTCCATTGTATGGGTGGTCATCGATGGATATGATTTAGTGAAAATGTTAGCACTCTGTAATTTCTCAGGCTGAAGAAGAAATGGGCAGAGGTAACTACAAAACCACTTTGGAGTCAAGGATATAGCCCTCCAAGACTCAGAGAGGGTTCTCTTTGTATTATTTATCTTTGTTTGTTGGGAATTTTAGGCTATTTATGATAGTACAAGGTTTGGGTTTTTAAATTGGTTGGCTGGAACAAGAAGGGAGGGCCATTGGGCAATGGAGTCAAAGAGGCCTAATTCAATCAAGGCAGGTTCTATAGCAAAAATTATAGGGCAGGGTAGGCACCTTTGTTGGATTCTTGAGATTATTGAATGATGTGAAAGAAAAGGTGAGGAGAGAATATTTTACCAGAGAAATTAAGAATTCTGGAACTAATCCTCTAGTAGAAAACATAAAAATTATCCAAACGCCAGAAATAGAGTGTATTTTTGAACGAATTATGATCTTAATCTTCTATTGAATAATTCAAAAAGAAACAAATATGTAATAGGGAAAACATATTACAGAAGAGACACTTCACCAAATAGATATGCCACGGGAATCCCGAAAAGCTTGTCTTGTATCACTGAAATTTGATTAAAGGGGCTTTGTGAACTTCTTTACAATATTGGTCCTATCCTACTAGCAGGTCCCAACTAATCAACCCTTTTACATTTGAATTACAAAAATATATAGAAAAAATATCCCCCAGGATCAGGAGGTTGAATTCAAAAACCTGTCCAAAAATAGAAACAAATCCCTCAAAGTGTTGAACTGTCTGCCATGAAAAAAGGGCCAGACTGCTAAAAATAGGGATCAACTCAGACGCTTGTATCTACAAAAATATGACATATGTGAGAAAGATGAAAGAGGCTATTGTACATGATACCGTCCTAAGTAAAAACCTCTCTCATTTATTCCAAATTCATCTCCAGATTTCCAAAATAGCTACCGCAAAAACATGAAAAAATCAGGAAAATGGAATCCTAAAAAATAGTTCTCAGAGATGGCTTCAATTCTCCTAATTTTTGATACCTGTGAAAAAATTGAGAGAGGTTATTGTTCTTCATACCGTTAAGGAGAAAAACCTCTCTCTTGTTTTCAAAATTCCTTATTTTTTTCCCGAAAATGCTCTTGTAAGACATGTGGTCAAACTGGCGAAAAGAGGTTTTTTATTTGGGGGAAAGTGGTTTTGGAGGGGGGAGGTGGTATTCTAGACCCTGCCTAGGGTGGTAAGTGGTATTATGGGGGGGTTCGGTAAAACTTGGTGGTGACAAGTGTCCAAGTGAAAACCACTTTTCCTGGACATCGCCCCTCTCGTTACACCCCCCTCTTGTTAAAGTTAGGATGGACAGGGGTATGGAAAAATTTACGGACATAGATTTTAATTTTTTGGGATATGTGTAGAATGTGAATGTTTTTTGTTTTTTATTTTATTTGTTTTATGGTTTTTGTTTTTTACTTTTTGTTTAATTTTTTGTGGTTTAATATTGTTTTGTTTTATTATGTTTTACATGTTTTTTATTTTCGTTTTTCTTTTATGTATTTTTATATATGTTTTAAATGTTTTAATTATTTCGTTTTGTTTTTATTTGTATTTTATTTTTGTTTTAAGTTTCTTTTATTTTATCGTTTATATGTTTTATGTTTTTATATTGTTTTATGTAGTTTTTATTTATTATATGTATTTTTATATTATTTTATTTTTTAGGTTTTGTTTTTTAGTTTAATTATTTGATTAATTATTGTTAATTAGTTACAAGCCTAGGTTTTA
>ML803033.1:351633-364696 GCA_009831015.1 Picea engelmannii
TATCCACTACAACATACAAATAGTCATGACCCCCTTTGGTCATTGGTAAATCCCCTACAAAATCCATGGAGATACTTTCCCATGGATGGGATGAAACAAGAAGTGGTGAGTATAGCCCCAATTTTCTATTAGTGGGCTTACAAGTAGAACACATCACACAACCGTTTACATATTTAGTTACACTTTCTTTCATTTTAGGCCAATAACAAACCCTCTGCAAATGAACCATAGTTTTTCCTACCCCAAAATTCCCAAACACAAGAGAAGTGTGAGCTTCTCATATTACATGGACTCATTCGCTTGTAGGAATACATAACTTTCCAATATGGCAGAGTAGTTTTCCATGTAGACAATAGTTCTCTACATGTGCACCATGGGTTAGCTTCTCATATATATTTTTTAAAATATTCATCAATGGCATATTGCTCTACGTATGTATTGTGAGATAAATAAGTATTCTTCAAAATAATAGAAGCAACAATAGGAGGTATAGAAAGCATTTTGACTACCTTGTTACTTATACCCTTTTTGTACTTGATTACCAAATGAAATTGTTGTAGAAAACCCATCCATCTGTAGTGTCGAGATTGTTGCAGTTTGGTCTGTGCTTGGAGATGCTGTAAGGGTTGGTGCTCTATATGTATGATTGTTTCCTTCCCTAACAAGTAGTGCTTCCATTTCTTTACACTTTGAACTAATGCATACAACTCTTTATCATATGTAGGATAGTTAACAATAGCTTGGTTAAAAGTTTCAGAGTGGTAATAGATAGGCTTACGATATTGCATCAATATTTCACCCATGGTGTATCCGTCGGCATCTGTCTTGATCTCAAAAGGTTGTTGAAGATTTGGCAGTGCTAATAGTGGTGCGGTACTGATCTTTTCCTTCAAAGTGTCAATTTTTTTTTTCCTTCCCACTGAAAAGTGTTCTTCACACTGGTTAAGGCATGCAAAGGAGCTGCTATAAAGGATAATTTTGAAATGGACCTCCTCCAATACTGGACTGCACCTAATAATCTTCAGACCTCGATTACACTTTTTGTCTCAGGCCAATTTACAATCACATCAATTTGGAAGGATCAATTTTCAATTGTCCTCCTCCTACAATATGCCCTAAGTACACAAGTGCAGTCTTGCCAAATTCACATTTAGACAATTTTACATACAACTTTTCCCTTTGAAAACTATCCAATACTTTCTTTACATGCCTCACATGTTCATCCCAAGTCTCGCTAAAAATAAGAATGTCGTCTAAATAAAAAATCACAAAGTCATCTAGGAAAGGCTTGAATACATCATTCATCACATGCATGAAAATTTTTGGAGCATTACAAATCCCAAACGACATAACTAACCACTCAAACAATCCCTGTTTGGTTTTAAAGGTAGTTTTCCATGCATCCTATTCTGCAACCCCGATTTGATGGTATCCAATGCGCAAATCCAACTTAGTGAAATAAACAACATTCTTTAGCTGATCAAGTAAATAATTTATACGAGGAAGAGGGTATCAATTTTTCACCGTGATTTTATTTAAGGTATGATAATCGACACACATTCACCATGTGCCATATTTATTTGGCACCATCAAGATCGAAGAACCACAAGGAGATGAATTGGGCCTGATGACCCCTTGATCCAATAAGACCTGTACCTACTTCTTGATCTTTGTCATCTCCACAACTGACATCATGTACATGCCCACATTAGGAAGAGGAGAATCCTACTGAAGATGTATCTCATGTTGGATTTCCCTCTTAGGAGGTAACCCATATGGTTCCTAAAAAATATCATCATACTTAGAAACAATATCAATTAATTCCTTTTTATGAGAAGGATCACATCCTTGGAAAGCGTCGGATGTCCCAACATCTTTCTCTCTTATTTCCATGAGTACATATATCTTATTAGTGTTTATCAGTCTTTTCATTTGTCCTACACTAACAAATGTTGCATTTACCCTCATGCTGTGAACTCTAACAAATATATTCCACTCCCCCCTTAGTAAGGTGGTATTTGTTCTCATGACGAAAGAAGACTGCTTTTCTATCATAAAGATAAGGACTTCCCAACACTATGCCACATATATCAAGTGGTACAACATCCAAATCCAATTCATCAATCAACTTTGAAGTAATATCAAATCTGACCCTACATTGTTTGGTGACATTAAGTTTTTATTTATCACATACCCAACCAAGTGTATAAGGCTTCATATGCGGTTTCATTTCAAGACCCATCTTCTTGACAAGTGCTTTAGATATTAAGTTTACTTGGGAACCCAGATCAAATAATGTATCTATCTTAATTTTTTTAAATACGACTCTTATGTGAGATAATTCATTCCTCTTTCATTCATCATAATGAGATTCATTATTGGAACTTGAACTAGCATGAAGGGAATCTTTACCTTGTACTCCAACTGTTGTGATATTTCCTTCATCTCTTGAATCAGAACCAAGATCTTGTTGCACTGTAGAAATGGTTTTTGTCTTCCCCTTTCCACCGAACTGTTTCGGTTTCTTCTCTGGATGCAATTTCCAATAGTGTTCATCATCGTGATCGCTTTTCTTTAAATGAGTGCAAGATGGATTTCCTCCTTCTCTCCTTTTGTCCTTCCTTTTAAAATTCTTGAAAGATTTATGTGGAAGATTGGAAGGTTTCTTCGTGGGATCTTCTTGAACATGCTTTCCCCTATTCTCAAGGTGAGTGGCTTGCACAAAAAATTCGTCAATACTAGTGTGGTTAAACAAGAGCAAAGTATGACAAATATAAATGTGAAGTGTGCCAATATACTTCATTAAAGTTTCATAAGAATCCAAAGGAATGTTTAATGCAAGAGATTTCTTCCTAAATTCTTCTGTGAAACTTTGTACAATTTGACCTTTACTTTTCCTTAAAGTTTTCCATTCCATCATTGCTTTATGTAAATACCCTAATGGATAAAATTGCTTCCTTATCGCTGATTTAAATTCCGACCATGAGGAAATAAGATTACCACACTTAATTTTGTCTTGAAGCTTTCTCTCCCACCATATGAGAGCGGTGCCTTCCAACCGAAGAGAAGCCAGTTGCATTTTAACTTCCTCTTCATCAATATGATGAACACGACATTATACTTCAACCTGTTGGATCCAATTATCTATCTTTTCAAGATTAACATCTCCATTAAACATAGGTAAAGCAAATTTTACATCAATCTTTAATAATGGTTTCTTAAAAGAGGCTTTATGGCTATAATGATGAGAATGATGAAAATGTTCATAGGAAGAAGAACTAGAACTTGAAGGTAAATATGGATGCTCAAGAGGATCTCCTCCAACCCCTTGGTTTACTGAATCATCATCATCATCACATGATTCCTTTTTCTTCCCTTCTTCATCCTCTTCTTTTAATCTCCATACATTCATTCGACTATTTCTGACATGCGATAAAATACCATATGAAAGTTTTTCTCCTGTTCATCACGCTTGTCTTCTTTTGCCATTTTATTCCTTCGGGATGCATGACCAAGTTTGGGATTGAAATTATTAAGAGTTCCTTCACCCTGCTTATGCTTGGCCCTAGTAAGAATTCACACTCAACAATTCAAGTCAAAGATGACTGCTTTGATACCAACATGATCTGTGATATTTTCATCGAGTGACTTATAAAGAATTGCATTAAATGAACATAAATTAAAGTGCATCATTAAAGAAGGAAAAACTCAATAATGAAGATACATAAGAATCAAATATGAACACAAAAACTTGATAACGGAGTTCATCCCTGGTGGACTATGTCTCTGGGTCCTGCTCTCAAATGGGTAGGCTTTTCATTAACTCAACAAAATAATTTGGCAAAATACATAAGTATACCACATTCTAAAATCAAGCTACATAAATAATTCTCATATCAAAAAAAAAGACAACACCATTGAATTTGTGTGGTCGAATTACCCAAAAATGATTGTCTCCACACCTCGATCCGACTCTAGCACTCCCAGGCCCAAGAATAAATTTGTCTCGATTTTTGTGCCCCTCTGCAACCTTCATTAATGACTGTACTGCATTGAAATGTGTTCCCATGTCATACCACACGTGCACCTCCTCCCCTAGGGCTTGACAGACTCAACAATTAAGTAAATTCCATGGCAATATTTACAAAGCATGGGCCATTGGCCCATTGGTTTGGGCGTGAATGTTAAGGCGTAGTGTGGGGAGGAGGTCCCGAGGTCAAACCCGTGGGCCTCCCCCTTTTGGTTTGGTTTGTTTTTAATATATATAAATATAATAAATTTTCTCCCCCAAATTTGGCAGTGACGCTATCCAGGATCCCAACGATTAGAACGTGGCCAGATTTGGCATGATCTGCCAAATTTGGCGAACCTGCCAATATTTTTTTTTTTTTTTCAAAATTTGGTTACGGGCTGTCATTGTGCTTTTGCTTCCTATCACATGGCAACCCATGATTGGGCCACATAGCAGCATCCCATTCGGCCATGCCATCCTCTGTCATGTCAATGCCATGTCATCATGCCACATCATTGTTCCACATCATCATGCGATGTCACTATATAGATCGTACGGACTGCCACATGGCACAATCCTATTAGTCCATAGATCGGTCCGAAAGTGACAAAATTGGGTGACACATGGCATTATCTAGTGCTGCCACGTCACCATGCTGATGTAAGCATGACACATGTCACCTTCTGCTCCTTCCACGTTTGTTGTACGAATGTTGACTCATCCCCTATTGACTAGGCTAGGTTGATCAAACTTTGACCACAAATATATTTCAATCCCTAACTCCATTTGATGAGTCGTTTGTTCCATTAGAAATATTGCGACGCGTTATTCACGATAATTTCATTTTCACTGAGTTTTGGGAACTTTGAATTTTTTCCCTTTCTCTGTATGTTGAGGCCATTCTGAGCATCCTGAGTTTCCTCTACGAGTTCTGAGTTGTTCTTGGCCTTCTCTGGATCCTTTTTGGATCAATCATACATGTAGCGAAATCGAGGTTTCGGGTGTGGTAGCTAGCACCATCCATGAATCCCACAAACATGGGCGATTTTCATGACATCTACCAACCAAGAACAAAGCATGATAAACAAAGATTGAAAAGCATAAAACTAAACTAACTAACACTAGTCTATTAATATACAACAATTACAAGGGGAGACACCCATGCATTGTTGCCTAAACATAACACCTCTTTAAATAGATCTCATTACAGAGCTCGAGAATCATGTTCCCTTCATAATCAACTAACTGATAAGCTCATTTTTTAAGGACATGCCTCAAAATGTAAGGACCGTCCCACATGAGGTTGATCTTGCCTACCCCTAAGGCATACTTGTATTGATCATAGACTACGACCACGTATCCCTTAGACAAGAATTGAGGGTAGACAAACTTGTCATACTAAGCCTTGACACATTTATTATGTGCTTCAGTCATAGTGTTTGTATCTCTACGTTGCTCATCAAACTATTCTATGTGAACTAAGCATTCTTATAGGGCAATGGTGTCAGGCAAGATATCTATATCTAACTTCAGTGAAGGTATTTCAAATTCAATGGTAAGGATTTCTTCCACCCCATAAACAAGTTGGAAAGGTGTAAACTCCATGGTGTTATTAATAGAGGTTTGGTAGGCTCATATGGATGAGAAAATAATAAAGTGCTAGTTGTTCTTACTTGCATTAATCATCCACTATAGATTGGTTTTTAAGGACTTATTCACTGTCTCAATCTAATCGTTAGCCTATGGATCATAAGGTGATGAATGTTCCTGGTGGAACCCCAACTTGGCTACTAGATCAGACATCATCTTGTTCTAAAAATGACTGCCATGATTAGTGACAATAGTCTTAGGCACTTCAAATATTTCTATAACTTGATTGAATATGAACAGTGCAGTTGTCTCACCATCATTAGAAAATGTTGGCATGGACTGAACCTACTTGGTAAATTAGTCGATAGCCACGATGATATACTTGTTCCCCTTGGTCGAATTCAGGTGATAATTCGTTAAATAAACCCCCCACTTCGTGAAAGTACCAATTATGATAACAAGAAAGAGAGGAGTAGGATGCACACACATCTTCCTCATAAACACTTGGCATTGATGGAACGTCTTGACTGCTTCTACACAATCCTTAAAAATTGAAGGCTAGAAGTACCCAACACACAATATATTTTGGGCTATAGCCAACCCTGATAGGTGACCACCATAGGCTCCACTATGGAAACCCTTTAAAACGTTTTCTAATTCTTTGTGAATCAAACAGTGGCAATGCATGGTGTTGCCAATGATGAGGTAGTTCTTAGCATGGTGATGCATACAATGTCACTCATCTCATGAGAAGCTAGGGGGGAACCTCTGAGTTTATAGATAGACAAGTATATCCCCATATCAAGGATCACTTGAGGAAATGAGGAACATATACTCATCCAAGAACGAGTCAACTTCAAGCTTATCCTCTCCCTCTTTCGAAAAATTTGACATCAACTTAGCAAAAACCAATGATATCTTTGACTTGGCCAAATAAAATCGAGATCAAATTCTTGGAGGATCACAATCCATTTGTTGTAATCCCCCCCTATGACTTGTCGGATCAAGATAAACAGGAAGGGATTCACCTATGCAATTACCATGGTTTTCCTAAGTATAATGTAATGTTGAAGCTAATGAATGGCATGAACTACCACCAAGGCTAGTTTTCCAACATGCGAGAACCTAAGTTCAAGTCCAACAAGGCTTCTACTAAGGTAATACACCATGTTCTCCTGGTGCATATCATCTTCTTGTAATAGAACCATCTTGATGGTTGATTCTGATACTGCAAGGTATAATAATAAATATTCATCATAATTTGGAGGACTAAGCATGGGAGCAGACATAAGATCCTTTTTCAAGGCATCAAAAAATATCTAAGTGAAATCATTCCAAATGAAAGGGACCCCCTTCTTTAACAAGCACCTAAATCCCTTGTAGACCTCTACTTAATTAGCAATAAAACAATGTAGAAATTTAGCCTTCCATTGGAGGCTCTAAAGTTGGCATAATGTGCACAATGGGGGGGGGGGGTGGAATTCAACTGTCACCTCCACCTTTAACGGATCAACCATGATCCCCTTACTAGACACAATGAATCCTAACAATCTCATGAAGATGAAAAAAAATACAAACTTATGAGGATTCAAACAAATCCTATAGTGATGGCATCTATCAAACATGACACGAAGATACATGAGATGATATGATCTCTTGTGAGAGAGAGCAATCGAGTCCTTGAGGTATGATTTCAACGATATGTTTGATGTCATGGAATGTGTATGTCATAGCCTGCTAGAAAACATCTCCAACAGTTATAAGGCCAAATGGCATCTTATGATAAGTAAAATTACCCTAAGTGAAAATAAATGTGGTTTTGTGTTGATCCTCAGGTTTGATCTGGATATGATTGTAGCCTGAAAAAACATCCATAAATGAGAAAATATCACTTTCGCGCACTTGTCCATGATTTGAATAATAAAGGGAGTCAAATAGTTATGTTTAGGACAAGCTTTTTTCAGATTCTGAAAATCCATGCAAACTCGTATAGTTCCTCGCTTCTTATCAACGGGTACTAGGTTGGACACCCATTTAGTTAGGGGAACTGGGTAGATGAAGCTAGCTTTGAGTAGCTTCTCCACCTTTTCCTTAATCGCAGTGGCTTTCCTCGGATTGATGAGCCATAGATTTTTCCAAACAAGCTTCGTGTTGGGATACGCTTTAATCTCGTGTTCAACAATCACAAGATCAACGTTAGACATCTCTTCATAAGTCTAGGATAATACATCATGAAACTCTTTTAAAAAGGTAGTATAGATCTGAACCTCACGAGGGGAATAGTCTACCCTAATAAACACATTTTCCACAACATCAATATTGTTGGAAATGTTGACTAGTATGGTCTTTGAAATGTTGGCCATATTCCCCTTGACATATACGCTTTGAGTTGCTAAGGGGTTGTCACACCAATCATCATGACCAACCATTATGATGTTAATATCTCCACACTCTATTCTATCCAAATCGATAAGGAATTATAACTAATGGCACACATCCTCCAAAGGCTTCTCAGATCCAATCAGGGCCTCAAGAATGGCTTCATCAGATAACAAAGACAAGTCTAAAGGGTCCATCGTAGAGATGGAGACCCAAATGGGAAAAGTAATCTAATTGACCTCTTCTATTGAAGGAGGGCTGAGATCAATGTCTACGTAGGCTTCTTGAATGGTCTGATATGTGATTTCAGTTGCAAATAATGGCATAACCATTCTTTCATACCCATCCCCTACTATCAAGATAGAAGGATTAGGTAGAACCCATTGATATTCAAAGTATGATGTCTGGAAGTAGAAACTCTAGGCAGTGGGAATATGAGTGATTAACGAGGTTTCACATGCAGGAGAAGAGTCGATGTAAGAAATGGGCGTTGAGATGTTAAAATATCCCATGAGTGAAGGATACATCCCATGGCCTATTCTCTCGTAGGTCTGGGAAGAATTTTGAATCAAAGGGAAATTGGGTCTCGATGAAGTAACTAGATCAGGTTGACAAAAGGACAACTGGTCTATGGTAATGATATTCCCATCATGGGGAAATAAAATTACTCCAAATACCGATGAGACAAAAACTATCATGGTGTAAGTTCAACTTCATCCTCAAAGGAGATTTTAGTTGAGCGGAGCATCGACCACTTGCACTTCTACGAAAATAGTTTTCCCCCCTATTTCAACTGGGAACTCGGGGATGATACCATGAGGCTTGAAAGAGTTCCCATCAAAGGATTTCAACATGGTGGGGGAAGGGGAAATATCGAGGGAGTCGATGAATCACTAACAAGACAAGGACATGACACAAGTGGATGTGCCTTCATCTACAACCATCCTAAAGATGTTAGTACTCCAATAAAACACTTGTATTTGGAAAGTGATGTAGTGAGAAAGTCGAGACATTGCATTGTCTGGGTCGAATGTTATTAAGTAAGAGTTTGTGGGATCAATAACTCATATATCTAAAATCAAATCTCTCCTTTGTGTAGGATAGCTATATAGAACCTCCAGGACATGAACTGCGCACTACACCTAGGATAGATATTCCATGATGGAATAGTTATGAGAAACCCAAACATTTGGATTGTGTGTCGACCATTTTAACACACCCTTAGGTATGTGAGGTATAGCTTCACCCACATGTTTCTCTATGTGGAGAGGGTTTTGCAGGTCGGGAGGAGCCATATATTTCCCTTTGGTACTAAAATTAGAGGCTTTATAATTACAAGAATGATTTTGTAGATCCACGTTTGGTTCACACATGTAAGCATTCATTGGTTTTCCCTCTTGTAGAGAAAAAGGGTTAGGTTGGAAACCCACAATCATTTGTTGGTTGTGAGGAGGAAAAGGGTTAGCTAACACATCGGGTTATTGAAAGTCACACTGCACCAACAAGTGTTGGGACTCCTCGAGCTTGGGGAATTGATGGGTGAGATGGTCCTCCTTACAAACCTTGCAAGGAAACTTAACCTTCTTCTTCTCCTTTCCCCCCCCACCAATATTGTTACAATTTCCTGTATTATTACCTCCACCCTCCTTATATTTATTCTTCATTTTCCCTCTAGTTTATTGGTTACCCTTTGGGTTAGATGTCTGCACTAATTGGACATTAGAGGAATTGAGAGGAGTAGAGGTAGAGGTGGTATCTTACTGGGATACAGGTGGATGTAGACATTAGAGGATTTGAGAAGAGTAGAGGTAGAGGTGGTATCTTGTTGGGCTACAGGTGGATGTAGAGACATCTATCTCATCTGGTTGGTCATGATATTCTCCACAAAACTAACCACTCCATCAACATGTGGTCCCAACTTGGGCTTCATTGAGTCAATATCTGACCTCGACACATTAGGAAAAATCTCATACAAGACCCTAAACTGGGATAAAACCATGTTTAATTGTTGGGCCTTGAAGATGTCATCTTCCTTAGTCATGACCCCAGAAAGGGCGACATTTTTCGAAATATAGGGACACAAAGATTTCAAGAACCACTCCAACAAGAATTCTTGTGGAATTAGAGTTTTGATCATACATCTTCGCCTCCACCACTCCTGAATATGATCAGAAATGTGAGTGGCATCATCTTGACGAAACATGGAAAAGAGTTTGGTTTTGGATTTGTATCAAACAAACAACTGGAAATGGTTCATGAATGTCAAGGAAAGAGCATCCAAAGTTTAAAAAGAGCCTCGTTGAAGCTCGATATACCATTTCACTACTACGCTAGTCAAAGTTCATTAAATTAATCTAAGCCTAATGGAATCATCCATCAAAGAGTTGGAAGAACACCATAGATGAAAAATTATCACATGGTTACATGGATCCTCACCAGCCTTACCCTCAAATTTTGGGATATTTGAGGGTAATTTAGTGGGAATCGAGCACCAATTTGAATTATACAACACTGGGTTATTTGTAAGCTTCGTCAAATAAGGTAGATTCAACGTTGCAAGAAAAGGTAGACAAGATGATTTCAAACTTCCAGGGTTCTGACCTGTCATCTGGTTAGTAATCATGAAAGAGTTTCCTTGGGAATAAATATCACTATGTGCATAATGATTACAATTTTTATGTTCGGGCTATTGGTTGGAAGTAGATGATACCTAAACATAAGGAGGAAGACCTCCATACATTGGATTCAAGAAATAAGGAAAGGGATTACTACTTGAGGGAATTGTGGTAGATGGGAAGGCACCACTTTCCTGCTTTCTATGAACTAGGAAGGAATCACTCCATATTGGCATCCCCTTTGAAGGAAATACCTCACCCATTTGGTTACCAAACCTTGAAGAGGATAGTTCCCACTGGGAAATATGGATGACAGAAAGGCTTCACTTTCGAGCATCAACATAGATTGGGAAAGGGAGACTACTGAGACTAGGGAAAATATGAGGGAAACTGGATGACATATGCGACATCTCGATAGTTGACATTCTAAAAGAGAGGGAACCTCCACCAATGTAGAGGTTTACATTCCCATCCCATTGTTAGGAACATTCGAAGGAGGTATGACAACCCAACTTGATGAGACATGAGCGATTGTGCTCAATGTAGACAAGATAAGAGTAACTCCTCCGTAAATTATTATCAAAGTGGAGGTGTGAATGCCCCCAAATCCAGATAAACTAACAACATTGTTAGTCGTTGGCCACTAAAGACTCAAATTCTCATGAACCAGAGTGTGAAAAGGTGAAGAGATAAGAGGCTCAAAAAGAGGAGCGTTAAAATTAGCAGGAGTCGAATCAGTGAGATCCTCAATCTCGATGGGACCAAGATTATCCCGTGGTAAAGGATTACCCCCGATAATCTAAACATGACTTGCCAAATTCCTCACAAATCATTGGGATTTGAGATCCTTATCAATGAGACCTTCCCTCGTGGGATTGCACACATCTGGTTGAGTCTTGTGAACTAGTTATGATGAGACATAGTTATCAAGTCTATGCCTTCTCAGAGGTGGCTCCACGCTTTCAGGAGAAAGACCACGAGTCCTTGATTGGTGGAGTGGTCAATCATGTACCTTGAATCAACAATCCAAAAGTGGCATAACAAACATAACCTAAGGCCAACTATACAAAGTAGCACACACCGATAAAATACCTAGAAGAAATCAATAGAAACAAACTACTTTTCTAAAGATCCAACTAGGTGGATTAGGTCACGAGTCCAAAGTGTTGAAATATTTTAACTTTGAATAATATTCTACCTAAGAAGGAGTGTTGAATAATATTATTATATTATATTTATTAATTAGGCCCTATTAAGCCTTTGTAAAAGTTGGCCCTTTTGTGCCTTGACAATTAAATATAAATTAAAAGGGTAAAGTAACATGTTGTCCCAGACCTAATTAAGGGAGGCCAGACTAATATTTATAAAGGATTCTAGAACCTCATTTTCACACTCACTCATGTGCTCTGCAACAAGAGGAAAAAGTGTGCAAGTATTGAGGAGTAGTTGCTGCAACTGGGGGTGACGTCAAGGAGGGTTCTTGGTTTATGTCTTGGTATATCTTGGTTAAGTAGTGCACTGCTCTTCCTTAGTGAAGGAGTAAAGGAGGATATTTTTCTTTGTTTTTGGTCTATTTATATTGAGGAAGTTTTTGCTGGGTTTTCTTCCCCATAAGGTTTTCCTAGGATAATATGTGTGTCTCTATTGTTTATGTGATTTCCTCTCTTTCAATGATCTTATTTATGCAGCTAATGTGCTAAATGATTGTGATAATAAAGAAGAACCATAACTGCTAGATGTATAAGTAAAACATAAACATGGTATCAGAGTAGTCCTAAAAGAGACCAATTCATATTTTATAAAGAATTATCTAGCCTCGACACACCCTCTCCCATATTCAAGTTTTAATGTTGCAACTGCTACAAAATTAGAGTTTCTGCATAAACCCTGTTGATACTGAGAGGGGGTGAATCAGTATCAAGTACAATTTTAAAAAAATAAAAATCAACTTATACTTAAACCATTCAATTATATCCAATGAGAAATGAACAATAGTATAAGAGTTACACCAATACACCATGCACAATATATGAGAAATAATCAATAGTTATTGTTCAAGGGAAGTAACGACTTCCAAATATAAAGGGAGGGATAAACCTCCAAAAGGAAGATACAATCCTCCAATATAAAGAGAGGGTTTACCTATCCATCCTTTCCCCTTCCTTCCACCCAAGAATATATGAGAGATAATAAAACTTTACATTAAATCATCACCATCAACCAACCATCACATAGAACTTGATAATGTTTCCTAAGACTTCTTCAACTTCTGCAATTCTTCAATTCTTGGAATAATCTGATACTGTAGATAATATTACTCAATATATTCTTTGAAACTCCTCCAAGTTTCACTCCTTGAATCCTCCCCAAAAAGAAGTTATAGAGAGAATGGTAGACCTTATTCAATTTTGGTTTATTTAGGAGAGTGAACTTGTACAGAATTCCCCACACTCAATATTTAACATCA
>ML803034.1:8475-39809 GCA_009831015.1 Picea engelmannii
AGGACAAGTATGGCTGAGAAGAAGAAAAGATGGGCCCTCAAGGGCCATGCTCAAGTCGATCCGCTCTCGTACTCCATGTCTGGGATCATGTGGGCCTCGAGACATGATCTCCTAGTTATCCCTAGATATCGGGGATAACAGGAGTCCAACCATTTTTCCTATAACAACTCATTTCCTCTATTAGAAAATATTCTTATAAATTGCTTACATAGTAAAATGCAAAAATAATACAGTTTTCCCTTAAACAAAATAGAGTCAATAGTTAGCTGATATCCTATTATGAAATTTTAATATTTTCAGGAAGTTTATGGGTTCCCACATTGTGTTCAATCAATGGGATATTTAATATATTTATGAGTAGTAATAGTGATGGTTGGTATTGATAAAATTTGATGTATAAATTGTTTATCATGTAGTAATTCAAATATAATGAATTTTTTTTAGGAGTGTTAACATTTTTCATTTTCCTTGAAAACTGTAAAAATGAGTAACATAATTGCCAAAACCTTCAAAAATTTTAGAGACTTACATTTTCACAAAAGATTTTATCTAACAATTAAAAACAAAAACTATTATAATAATCCTTTTGGCAATTGTTATTATTAATTGTATTTAGGGAATTTTTCCTTTTACCCTGGTATCAAAATAAAATCACTCTGCACTAGAATGATCATTGTATTGAAAGTAAGGAAATGCATTTATAATATAATAGAGGTAAATTTGTATAAATGTAGATGCTCTATCTCATACCATTTTAATTTATTAAAATTGATAAAAAATTAAATTTCATAAAAATAAATAAATAAACATTAAAAAACAAAAATAATAAATACTTAGTTTTATAAATTAAGTTATGTTTTTATTTTTTTATATAATTTTTTAAATTTATTTCATTGTACTAAAATCTTACCAAATTCTAATTAGTTATTAATATTTAAAATGTAATAATTGTTATATATGAATAATTTAAAAAATATATAATATTTTAATATTTCAAAATATTCATTATTTATGTATTTTTTTCAATATTTCAATATTTTATCTATTATATTTAAAATTTAAAGATAAAAAGTTATTTTCTTATAATTAATTCAAATAGTGTTTCTCCTTTATCTTATCACTTAATTATTTAATGATTCATAACAACTATTATATAATGGTTAAGAGTATGTCATTCCTCTAGAAATTATATGTTCAAATATAAAGAGGTAGGGTATGTAAAATGGATAAGATATGTATAAGTAGATTTTAGACTTTAAGAATGTGATTATTATATTATATTATTATTTAACATGATAATTTTATAATGATAAGTAATACATATAAATTAAATTTTATTAATATTAAATACTATTAATGTATATTTTTATAATGATAAGTAATACATACAAGTTAAATTTTATTAATATTAAATACCATTAATATATATTTTTATAACCTTATTATAATAAGTTCATGATTTTTGAAAAAAAACATTTTTACTAAATTAATAATTTAATTTAATGGTTAGATTTACAATTGAAATTGAATTGTCTATGCTAATGTACTTAATGAGCTTCCAATTCATAAATTTGCTTAATGAGCTTCCAATTCATAAATCAAATTTATGAATTGGATTTATAAAACATATCAAATTCATTTTAAATATAAAATATAAAATTTTACAAATCCAATTGATTCTTAATATAAAATATAAAATTATATTTTATTAAAAACATATCAAATTCATATATATATATATATTCAATTGATTCTAAATATAAAATATAAATTTTCATTTTAATATAAAATATATATATTTTTAAATTCAATTGATTCTAAATATAAAATATAAATTTTTATTTCATAGATAATATATTCTTAATATAAAATAAAATAAAATTGTTTTATTGAAAACATATCAAATTTAATTTAATATAAAATTTAATTTTCTATTTTTATTTATTTTATGTTTGGAAGAATCAACAACTAGTTAGGCATGTGCTCGCATTATAAGTCTGGCGGACACTTGCTAATTGAGCTGTCCCATGAGGTTTTTCTAAATCCAATTTATTCTAAATATAAAATATAAAATTTTATTTCAAAAAATATATATTTTTAATATAAAATATAAAATTTTATTTTATTAAAAACATTATAAATTCATTCTAATATAAAATATAAAACTTTCTAAATTCAATTGATTCTAAATATAAAATATAAAATTTTAATTTTATTTCATATACAATATGAAAAAATATATATTTAAGGATATTTTTATTTCATTTACACCACACAACCATATTTATATTTTATAATTAAAATTAATTTAACAATCAAAAGTTATTCACTAATTGGTGACTCACTAAAAAAGTGAGTAATTTATAACAACAATTACCTTCAATAAGTCAAAACATGGTTGAACGTCATGTTTGGATTATGTCACTGAATCCATTTAGAGGGAAACTATATGGAGCAAAAGAGATTTAAAAAAGGCTTGAGATATACACATATAATGAATAAGTTAATTTGTGCATATGTTAAATGATATTGCATTTTTCACTAGGCATTCTTTGCAAACTTAACAATCCTCTCACAAATTTGACAATCTTCTTATTTGGCTTGGACATTATTAATAAATTAATATTTTTATTAAAAAAAAATCAAAAAAATTCACAAAATGCTTATCAAGTTTTTTTTTTCCACAAGATAGATAATGAAGAATCATCCTCTTAAGATATTTATAACTCTTTCCCTTTACTTTACTTTACTTTTGCATTTCATTTATTTTATTTATTGTTATTTGTTTCCATTACTAACATCTAAATTGTTAGCATGCTGAGATGAATTCTATTTTCTCATTTGGCATGCCTGGAAACTTGTTCTTGCATTACACCACTTGTTCTTAGATAGGTGTAGGTATTGTTCTCTTACCTTCTCTCTCATTTCATTTTAATATTTATTTTTATATTCTAGTTGTTATTCTACATTCATTGCTACAATAAAAACATATTTTTTTAGAGGTTTTAGCAAAAGAGTTTGATATTAAAAACATATTTTTTCTAGAGGTTTTAACAAAGGAGTTTGATATTAAAAAATTTGATTTTTTTTTTTTTAAATCTGTAAAAACTTTCACTGAAAAAGTGAAGGATTTTACAAACTAGGTTTTAGTGGATGTTTATTATAGCTACAAAATCTAGATGGCCAAAGGTTTTAGCATGTTTGTTTGTTTTTGTTGATGTGTCACATATAGTGGCACACTGGTGCCTCCTTATATAAGATGTGCTATTGTGCTTATATAATTAGAAGCATTGGTGTATTAAATATTATTATGAATTGACACACTATATATCCTTATGCACCACTAAATCCTAGTAATGGTAATCGATAATAATGTTAACAATATGACAACAATAAGCATATTATTGAAGGTAACGGTGTTGGTGTTGTAATAAAGAGCATCGTATTGAAGGTAATGGTGTTGGTGTTGTAATAAAGAGCAGCGTTGCACTTAGTTATGTATGGGCGTTTGTATTTCATTAATTAAAAATGAATTGATACATGCTAAACACATTGATGCTTGTATTTTATAAATCGCAATAGTGCTCTCACACATAAAAGGAGTATAGATGCATATATACATGTAAGTTGCACCAATGTGTAGATACATGTAAGGCACACTGGTGCATGATACATGTAATATGCACTAGTGCTTGATAAAATCTCATGCAAATTGATGCAAATTGATGCTTATATAGTGAAAATCCACCACTGCATACAAATTATTAAAACATATGACATATATAAATGATTAAAATGTCCTGATGCAT
Source organism: Picea engelmannii (assembly GCA_009831015.1). Classification (NCBI taxonomy): domain Eukaryota; kingdom Viridiplantae; phylum Streptophyta; class Pinopsida; order Pinales; family Pinaceae; genus Picea; species Picea engelmannii. Next base: position 12,285 of record ML803034.1, read on the forward strand.
ATCATTAATGGAAACACATTGATGCTTACAAATGATGAAGATGTACGGTTAATGTGTTTCAGTGTCATAATACTTCATGTGTTATTTTTGGCAATTATGCAAATGCAGTTTCTTGTTTTGTTTTTAAATAAAAATTCAAATACTAATTAGAAAATACAATAAATTTTATAATAATATTTATTTTAATGTTTATTTAATGGGTTTGAATATAATCATTTCATTAATATATTATAATAATTAAAATAAGTATATTGATTACACACATGTTCATTGTAACAATGTAAATCATCCATATATTTAATCATCAACATAACATTTTACATCAACATATACTGTAATAGAGCCCGTTTTATTATATAAAATTAACAAACCCTTAGACATACAAAATGGGACAATATAAAGGTTTGTGATAAGAAAAATGTCAAAAAATAATTCTTATAATTCTTCAAACCCATCTTCATACCAAATGTGAGAATATGTCTACATTAAACAAAATGTTTGATTTTTATAGACAAACATTCCAAAATATAAAACTTGCACCATCAATTATATTGACCTCCATTAATCACTCGAGTTGATGTGCATAGTCGATTTTCTTGCATGCGTCATTTATTTATCACATGCAAGGGATATTGTACTTGGCTATTTACAATTTTTTCTTAATTAGATTGATTTTTTTTAGCCTCTCCATCTTCCATTTACAATGATAGAAATAAAGCGTACTATGTATATCAAAATTTAAACTATAATATATGTGATTGTGGAGATCACTAAACTTACCATAGTAGTGAATTATTCATGAGAAATAAACATTCTCTCAATGTCATTTCTCATTCCACCTTTTAACATATCTTCTCTTGGATCCACTCCATAATTTGTTTGATCTAGGTGGATATCGGTGGCTACCCACCTATTCCACCGGCTCAAAGCCCAATTTCCATTTTGGCAGTTTTTTCCTAGCTTTTCGGGTTCTAAACTTTTGGGGCCATTTTGAGGCCCTAAAAAATGTTTTTGGGCCCACCATAGTCACAATGTAAATAGATTAAGAGTGTGATGAAAAAATGTGTACTAATCAGATAGACCTTTCCAACGGGATATCATGCACCTAAAACATAGACCGTATGAAAAAGTTGTGACCACGGGAAGTTGATGTACTAACTTACCCCATCTGGGTGCAAACAAATTTTGGCGCTTCATCTCCCAGGGTTAGGTTTTTGAATGTTTAGGGTTTTGTAATTTATGCTTTATGTAAAAAGTCCTTTGGAGCCTCATTGTAATGAGTTTCTTGCTAATGAGCGTAACCGACACATCTTTTCTCAGAGATAAGCTACCACCATTCTAGCTAGCTTGTGTGCTTCCGCATTTTACAGTCTTTTGTATTTAATACAATTATTAATAGCATATAATATTTAATGTATTATTGTTTTCCTTGCCATATCTCTGTGTAATTCTTTGTTATACCTTTGTTTTATTTTTTCCTTCATATCGTTCCTAAAATAATATGGATTAGTTTTATTAGAGAAGTCTTCTCTTTGTCGTCCTCAGTGCATGTCCTTGACGAGGTCATGTTATAGAGAGTTGGGTCTCGAGCTTGTATCTCTTGAGGAAAATAACTCTCGTTTACCCAAGCGACCTTCCATGGAGAAAGAAAAGAGGGATGATGGGACATGAGATCCTTTCAAACTGTTTCTTGGGGAATCCCTCATGTGATAGAGGAATGAGATGATGAACATTTTCACCCAAATCCTTTGACGACTACTGGAAACAACAGAGGTACCTTCAACCAACAATCACTTTGGAGGTATGACACCCTTCAAGGTACAAGTTAAATTTTATATTTCATTATTTGAAGTCCAGATAGATACCAATGCTTTTTAAAAATGGTTAAATCTTATAGAGGGTTATTTCTCCATCCATAATTTTTCCAACAACGAAAAAATCACCTTCACACTCCTTGAGGCCCTTCCCCATGTCAGATATTGGTGGAATACTTACTGTGAGCAACATGTCAAGGATGAGTAAGGAATTTTTGGGCCAGGACCCACTTGGGTGGCTTTTGTTGATGCCCTCAAGGAACAATATTACCCTATTGAAAGTTATGATGACTAGTACACGAGATGGACCATACTACACCAAGAAAGGGGCAAAACGGTGTCAGAGTTCACAAATAATTTCCATACCTTGCGCACCAAGTTGGGTATCAAACAATCCAAGTTACATATGATTCTAAAATATCGCGGGGCTCTACACCGATGCATCCAAACCGAAATGGAGTTTTTGGAAATCTTGTCATTGGGAGTCGCTTATCGATATGTTGTCAAAATCGAGTAGAAATTCAAGCAGAAGAACAAGCAGGAGTTTGGATATGCAAATCCACAACAACCAAAGTATGGTAAGGGTGGCCCTAACTCCTAGGAAAAAGGGAAAAGCAAGGATGGACAACCCCAGGATAACCAGCCCAAGCCACTAATAAATAAGGCTAATGGGAATTCGAAGAAGGACACTAGAAAATGGTGTGAGTTCCACAAAATCCCTTGGCACAATATTGATGAATGTCGCTACAAATAGTCGTTGTTGTCTGAGATGAAATCCCCAGGGTGATATGTTGACTTATACTTTGATTCCGAGATAGAGTATAACCTAGTGTCACCATCGCTACCACCAAAATCCAACCAAAGGAACTGGAGGAGCCTGGAGAAGGGGAGCGTATTTTCTACTCATAGATATGGGTGAAGGGAACCCCACTCCATTTAATTATTGACAATGGTAGCGAGAAGAACCCGATATCAGTAGAGGTTTTCAAGAGGTTGGACTTAACAATGAAACAACATCCTCAACCATACACCATCGGTTTGCTCAACCAAGGATGGGACATTCGTATCAACAAACAATGTCACTTGCACTATGACATCAAAACCTTCAAAGATGAGGTATTATGTGATGTTTCCCCACTTGAAGTTTGTGATGTTTTTCTAGGACAACCATATATGTGGAAACATCATGTTTTTTATGAATCTAGGCTCCACAGTGTCATTATTACTTTGGGAGATCAACTCTACAGGGTACCATAGGTAGTCCCAAATACTGTGGTATCTTTCATCTTTGGGAAGCAATGCAAAAAGGTGGTTTCTTGGAATGGGAGATTCATCCTCTGTATGGTTCGAACAGAAGGTGACTACATTTCCAAAACCTCTGCACGGGGTCTCTCTGGCCAACAAAAATAGGTGGATGGAATAGTCGAGGAGTACAAAGACATATTTGCATCGCCTAGTGGGGTTCATGTGCACTGTCAGGTAAAGAACCCAATTGATATGAAACTCGATGCCCCTCTGCCTAACGACCTTATATATAGGCATTATGTTATTGAGACTGAATAAATCAAACACCAGATCCAAGAGATAATGCTAAAGGGACATATCAAATCCAACTCCTCACCTTGCGAGAGCCCAATTGTTCTAGTACATAAGAAGGATGGGACATGGAAACTTTGTATTTATTACAGATCCCTCGATAAGATCATAGTCAAAAACCACTACCCAATTCCCTGGATTGATGATCTTCTCGATCAACTCAAGGGAGCCAAGTTTTTCAGTAAAATTGATCTAAATTCAGGTTACCATCAGGTGCAGATTGAGAAAAATGATGTGTGGAAGACAACCTTCAAGTCCAAAGAAGGCCTCTTTTAGTGGTTGGCCATGCCTTTCGGTTTGACTAATGCCCTGACCACATTTATGTAGATGATGGATGATATATTACGACCTTTCACAAACTCCTTTTGGTTTTATATTTGGATGATATCCTCATCTTCAAAAACAATTGGGAGGAATATTTGGAGCATATTCAATAGGTATTGGGCACCCTACAAAAACACAAGTTATATGCCAACTTAGAGAAGTGCTCTTTCGGCATGCAGAGAATCCAATATTTGGGATACATCATGGATGTGCATGGTGTACATGTGGATCCAACCAAGATCCAAGTCATCCACGATTGGCCAACCCTGAAAAAAATGATCGAGCTTCGTATCTTCTTTGGCTTTGCTAACTTCTACCGACGATTTATATTGGGGTTCTCTCATATCACTTGGAACCTAAGACAAGTGACCAAGGGTGGCATGAAGGCCAAGTTTGTGTAGTACATGCCCCAAAATAAATCATTCGAGGATATAAAATCCCTCCTCTACTCAACACCAGTTCTCATTCTACCAGATATGCAACAACCATTTGAGATTGAGACAATTGCATCAAATTATGCCATCGGTGCATTCCTCACTCAGCATGGAAATTTGGTAGCCTATCATAGTGAAACTCTATCTGATGTTGTTTGAATATACCCCACCTATGAGAAAGATATGTACTCCATTGTGCAAGCATGTCGACAGTGGAGGCATTACATTCTGGGGAAGGTAATGATCACCCACACTGATCATAAGCCTCTACAATTCATGCAGACACAAGTAAATTTACAAAAAGTACCGCCATCAGAAGTGGTCCACGTACATGCAAAAATTCCACTTGAATATCAAGTACAAGAAGGGTAGCACCAACCATGTCATAGATTTCCTCAATCTACCCTTAGTGGCAGCACTAACTACAGTTCTCAACTCCTGTGGACATGAGACATTTGGGTGGACACAATTATACAATAATGACCGACTTTTCTATTTCCTATCAGATGTTGAGCACAGGAAAAATAGTTCTCAACTTTCATCTCCATGAGGGGTTATTATTCCATCTGAGCCATCTTTGTGTTCCTTCAAGCGAGCATGCAAAAATGATCTGGGAAGCTCATTACAGTCGGGAAGCGACACATTTTGGTGTAGAAAATACAATGGAAGTGTTGCAGAAGAATTTTTATTGGTCGAATCTTCGACAAGATGTTTGCAAGTACATCAGATCCTGCACCGCCTACACCATTTCCAAATCCTCCATCAAGAAACAAGGGCTATTATAGGCCTTCAGAGTCCATCTCCATGGACTACATGTTCGGTATTCCTTCAAACACTCATGGGAATGACTATTTCTTTGTGTTCGTCGATCGATTATCTAAGATGAAAATTTTGGCACCCTGAAAAAAGAGCATCACAGTCGAGTTCACCACCAAGATGTTCTTCACACATGCTTGGGTTTATTTTGTGCTACAACATACAATTATCTCTAATCAAGATAGTAGGTTCCTAAGCACCTTTTGTTCCAACCTATGGTCGATGATGGACCCCAAGATGACCAAATCAACTTCCTTCCACCCATGGACTAATGGACAAATAAAGGTAGTTAACATGATGATTGTCCATATCCTGCGAATGTATAATTCCAAACATCCATGAACATGGGATGAAATCCTTCCTTATTTTCAACATAGCTACAACAGAGCCCTCCACAACTCTATTGGCCACATCTCTTTTCAGGTGTGCTTTGGGTTTCAACCATTGACCCCCATTGATGTATCTCTACCCATTGCAGCTGCATAGGAAGAGTCCTCCCATGCTCATACATAGTCTAATCGGGAAACCAAATTTGTTGAGTGCATCCAACACATCCAAAAAAAAAATCATGATACTGTGCAGAAATCCAATTCCAAGTACAAACAACGCCACGCGATCAACATCAAGTACCACATAAATTTCAGTTGGGCGATAAGGTCTGGTTGCATTTGCAGAAAGAGCACCTAACAAGACCCCATCGGATGTTTCACCCACTCTAATATTATCCTTACACCATCACCAAGGCTATGGGTGAGAGTTCTTTTGAATTAAGTATTCCTCCTTTTTTTGGATTGCACCCGATATTTAATGTGGAACTACTCCGACCATATTTTCCACCTCTCCTGGACACTTTGGATGCATCCGATGGCCCCTACAAAAATAAATCCTTCATGCATTGAAAAATATATAGTTGATCGAATCATGGATATCAAGACAAAGGAAACTTGCCAACAGACTATGAAACTCTATTAGGCCGTCAAAGAAGGGAAGTTTCTTCATCAGGGAAAGTGGCTCACCAGGAGTCAGGTTCAACAGAAGTTTCATCATCTAATATAGGCACTTGACCCAATGGAGACCATTTCTTCCTAAGGGGTGAGGAATTATCTAGGTGGATATCGGTGGACACCCACCTATTCCACTGGCTCAAAGCCCAATTTCCATTTTGGCAATTTTTTTCTAGCTTTTCGGGTCCTAAAATTTTGGGGTCATTTTGAGGCCATAAAAAATATTTTTAGGGCCCACCATAGTCACACTATAGATGGACTTAGAGTGTGAAGGAAAAATGTGTATTCCTCGGATAGACCTTTCCAATGAGCTATCATGTACCTAAAACAAAGGTCGTATGAAAAAGTTACGACCCTAAGAAGTTGATGTACCAACTTACCCCATCGGGGCCCACATGACTTTTGGTGCTTCATATCCTAGGGTTAGGTTTTTGGATGTTTAGGGTTTTCTCATTTATGATTTATGTAAAAATTCATTTGGAGCCTCATTGTAACGAGCTTCTTGTGAATGAGCGTAGCCGACACATCTCTTCTCAGAGATAAGCTACCACCATTCTAGCTAGCTTTTGTGCTTCTCCATTTTACAATCTTTTGTATTTCAGACAGTTATTAATAGAATCTTAGCTTTACTTTATTGTTGTGTTCCTTGCCATATCTCTGTGTAATTCTTTGTTATATCTCTGTTTTATTTCTTCCTTCATATCATTCCTAAAATAATCCGGATCATTCTTTCATGTGTTTATTATATGCCATCATAAGGTATATATATTATCAAAAGTTTTTTGTTGTTCAAATATTTATAAAAAGGGGATGTAAAATAATGACTACTTACAAATTGCTTAATTAACCCTTGATACTCCAACATATACTCACAACCATACTTAATCCAATGTTATTCAAATGTTAAAATTACTCTTCTTTATACATGAGCATAGTTGTAGAAAACTATTAAGCCTAGATATCGACACATTACAATTCTATTATTATATTAGTGTTTCCATTATTGGTCAGCTAGCCCCCTTAATGGTATACCCTCTGTCTCTTGTATATACCAAGGAGACTTACTTTTAGAGATCATCTCATCTTGTGCATTTGTTATATTGTAAGAGGAGGTTGAACCCTCCAAAAGACTTTTCATTCATTCTTCTCTCTCATTCTAATGAAGTGGAGTTAAATCTCTTTTTATTTTTATGCTATTGGTGCATAATGTTTGGTATCAAAGCATATGTTCCTTTGGTTTGAATTCTTCAAAAGAGTCATCTTGGTATTTTTCTATAACTATTTTTTGGAAAGTTTTAGATGATAATTTTTTGGGGATCCTAACGAGACATAACGAATTAATAGTGGTAAGAATTCCATGCTCTAGTTCACTATACTTTTCAAGTTACATGCTATGGAAGTTAGAGTTTTCGACTATTCTTAAAACTTCTCACAAATAGGGGTTCTTGGTAAAATAGTCGTATCTTATTCTAGCAAGATCCAAATCAAGTGCCACTAGTTGTATTGAATAAAGTATGGACCATATCATTTGAAACCAAAATTTGAGAAGTAGATCCCAAAAATTACATGTGGTAGTCCGTACAATTTCGCTTTCTTGAAAGGGACAAAAACAACAAATTTGAGAAAGTTACCATAACTTTCTCTTGGCACATCAGAATTTGGTCAAACCTATGGCATTGAAAGGAAGAAATATCTAGCTAATCTACCCCTCTAAGATTGAGAACTGGTTAATCGATAAAGAGCATGCTCAAGTCTAAGTGCTCCTTTGCTTGCTCAATCCCGGTTTGTTCTTCGCTAACAAGAACACACATCGAAAAGGAATAAAACTATAGAGTGTTGGGTCAGTTGATTTTCTCTTTATCTCATTGATGATTCACCCTCCGATATAAATCTCATTGAAAGCCTTCATTTCTCATTGAAAAGCCCTACCCCAATCCCTACTCGCTCAGGTCAGGTTTTCCAGTGATATAACGAAGGCAATCATCAAGCAACAGGCAATAGGCCAAAATTTGAGACTTAAAGGGGCTAAAATTTAAGAGATAATTTAGGAGAAAAGTCTACTAGTAAGACAATATACAAACCCGAGTTTTTAAAGGTATGCTAATTTGAAATTAGCATAAATTTTGATTGGAAGATTGTTTTTTTGGTGATTCAAAAATTGTGATAAGAGAAAAAATAGGAGTATTGTAATTTTGTCAAATGACAAAGGGTTCTACAAAAAAAATTTACACCTATTAAACCTATAGAGAGGACATCTGTGCCACTAGATGAAGTACAAGGTATGAAATTTAGGTTGTCCAAGGTGGAAGGGATAGTGGAAACCATACAAAATAAAATGGAAAGGAATGTTGAAATCATTGATATGATCAAACAAAGATATTTTGAAGAGTTTGAAAGAGATCTCAAAGAAAATATCAAAGATAATCTCAAAGATATGAAGGGGGAATTTTGAATGAGCGAAGAATTGTCCATATGCTCAATTCACCTCCACGAGAAGAGGTTAAGGAAAACAAGAGGGTTAAGTATTTTATACATATTGATACAAGTGAAACGCAATTGGAGAACAAGAGGTTGGAATACTTGACACTTGATCATTCATCACTCCAAGTTCCACATCGGCGAGGGTACAACTCAGGACCAACAAACTACTTCATTCCTAAGGTTGATATGATAAATTTTGATGGTAATGAGCCAATAACATGGATATTCCAAATGGAGAAATTCTTTCATCTACACAAAATGCTATCTTTACAAAATGTACCTATTGCATCCTTGTATTTAGAACATAATTCATTTGTGTGGTACAAATGTCTTTATGATCGTAAAAAATAATTTGTTGTCTCTTGGTCTATTTTTATGGATAAATTAATAACATGTTATGGGTATATTAAGAGTAACACCTTCTTTACTCAATTGATAATTCTAAAGAAAAGAGGTCCAGTTACATAACACATTCAACAATTTCAAAAGTTGTGTCTTAGAGTAAAGAACATTCTAGAGGAATTTTTTTAGATCTTTTTATTGGTAGTTTAAAGGAGGGCCTTCAACATGAGGTTTGTATCTTTGAGCATAAATCATTAGAGAATGTTGTTTTTATGGCAAGGAAAGTGGAAAGTACAAATATGGCTACTAGAAGGGTTGGCCCTAACACCAATATAGAGGGCCATGTTACCACTCCAAACCTCAATCAATCGACACGGTTAATGCCTCAACAAATGGATGAAAGAAGAGAAAATGGGATATGTTTCAATTATGATATCAAGTACAGTAAAGGGCATAAGGTGGGAATAATTGCGGTGCGAAAAAAATATTCTACATAGATTATGAAAAGGAAGAAGAAGAAGAATCAAAATCCTCTCCATAAATAGAAAAGATTACTCCAACCATATCTTGTCATGATTTGGTCAACATCAACACTCCTCAAACTCTCAATATAGAAGAATACATAAAAAAGAAAGAGGTATTAGTATTGTTTGATTTGGGTAGTACCCATAACTTCATTAGCTACAAATTAGCCAAACTTCTCAATTGCTTTATATATCCAACACCATAATTTCAAGTAATGATTGCAAATAGACGCACCTTAAATTGTTTGGGGAAGTGCCATAGTATTAAGCTCACTATGGGGGAGTATTTGTTGGATAGTCCAATGATAGAAATCCAAATGGGAGGTGTCAATGTTATATTAGGGGTTCAATGGTTGCAATAATCGGGAACAATGATTTTTAATTTTTAGGAACTTTTCATAATATTTTCTTAGGAAGGTAAGGAAATTGAACTCAAAGGAATTCAAGGGAATTCATACAAAGTGATAATCTCTAATAACATTACAAAATTGTTAAAAAAGGGATACCATGGTATAACTTCACAATTGTGCTCCCTTGGATCCACAGAGAGTTATTGAAAATCATGTTGGGACATAAAGCATTGATGGTTCATACAAATCTCTTGGATTCAGTAGTTCGAGCGAGCAATCTACATCTCAATAAAGTTGGTTGGGTGATCGACCATAACACTACATCAGTTGGTCAATTAGTCGACGTTCTTATCGGTTGGACAGTCGACCAATAGTCAAAGATAGTCTGGAAATAGATCGACCAACCCAACAATCGACTACGATTTGGATGCATAGGCGGTTGGGTAGAGCATCCTTGTCGAGCTGACTCGACAACACTGACTTGATAGAGTCAACTCTAACAACCAATGATTACATGTGGACAATATCTTTTGTATTCTATGGAAGTTGGTTAGATCTTGAGGCTATAAATAACATACCCCTTACCCCTTAGATCATTATCATCATGGCAGAGAAGTAAGAGAACACACAGATCATGCAATATGCAATGTAATGTTCTGTAGCAGTGCGCTCTACTTAAGTGTTGTAACAATGTCTTTAAACACAACCCTTGTCTCTACATAAGTGTTGTAACAATGTCTTTAAACACAACCCTTGTCTTCAACATTTTTGTTCCTCTTGAATTATCACAACACTATCTTTTCTACTTCATTTTGTGTTCCACCCTATTCCCCAACATGGTATTAGAGATCAACATGGTATTAGAGATTATGGTTTAAAACCTCGACCTATTATCTTGCAAACATCAGTAGACCCCACAGGCAAACTACTACTATGTCGTACTCTGTTACTTGTAATCATCTATGGATTTTACTATTTGCGCTGTGGATAACGGAGTGCGAGCCACTTTCTCATTCTTCCCTTCGCAGTCAGATGCATACTGGCGTCAGCCAATTTGACAGCAATTCGAACCGTCTTTTCGCCGATCTTGCTCGTAACACACCACTGACAGGTTACAATGTTTCTGAGTATGGCAAATCTCCCAACATAGTTGCTGGGTTCATCCAGTGCAGAAGAGACCCAACGCAAGCGGAATGTTATGATTGTTGTCAAAGTATCATTAAGGATTACATCACAACCGTAACCCGCAGCGCCGTTGAATGGTATACGTGGTATGATATGTGCGAATTGGTCTACGCGAACTACAGCAGCCTTGTCTCACCCGATGATGATTATGACTTCAAAACTATTTGTAATGGATCTGTAAAGATTAGCGATCCAATTGGTCTTCAGAATTTAATCTACAACTTGTCTGATGAAGCTTCTACGTCAAGCAAGAAATTCGCAAAAGGATCGATTGTTGATACTTCAGGTCAGAAAATTTACGGTCTTGTTCAGTGCGACATAGATTCATCCCCATCCAACTGCTCTTATTGTCTGTCTCAAGCTTTCTCACAACTCGACGTATTGCATCTTGGACTTGGAACTCATATTTATATGGGAACCTGCTATTTTATAATATCGAATGAACCAAAATACTCAAATAGCACTTGTACAGGACTTAAAGGTATGTCAACTTAAAGTAATATTTCTGGTTTTTTGCTTTTTCTTTAGTTACTTTCCTTTAACGGGTGAGCAATATTCACGTTGCTATGTAGCATCATACCATTGGATGTTATAATAGATGATGTATATTTCATTGAATCTAAATTGCTCTATTACATAGCTTTCAATGCTGCAATGGATGGTGCATAACTTGTCTGTTTTGAAACAAAACACTTCAGATTTGATGATCTATACACCATCAAGATCTGCATTCAATGTTGTGTAGCAAGTGGATGTTACTCAGTTTTTAATGTTGCAATGGATGGTGTATAAGTTGTCCATTTTGAAAGCAATTCAAATCTGATGACCTATACATCATTAATAGCAGCATCAAAATGTTGCAATGGATGGTGTATAAGTTGTCGGTTTTGAAAGCAATTCAGATTTGATGATTTATACACTATCAAGAGCTGCATTCAATGCTGTGTAGCAGGTGGATGTTACCCAGCCTTTAATGCTGCAATGAATGGTGTATAAGTTGTCAGTTCTGAAAGCAATTCAAATCTGATGACCTATACACCATCAAGAACAACATCAAAATGTTGCAATGGATGATGTATAAGTGGTCGGTTCTGAAAACAATTCAAATCTGATGATCTATACACCATCAAAAGCTGCATTCAATATTGTGTAGCAGGTGGATGTTACCCAACCTTTAATAGATGGTGTATAAATTGTCGATTTTGAAAGCAATTCAAATCTGATGACCTATACACCATCAAGAACAGCATCAAAAACCTTATTGAATGTTGTAATGCTACAATGAATGATGTATAAGTTATCGATTCTGAAAGCAATTCAAATCTGATGACGTACACCATCAAGAGCATCATCAAAAACCTTATTCAATGTTGTATAGCTGGTGGATATTGACCAGCCACCCAATCATTCAAATGAAATGGATAGTTTGTGTGTACCGTTTGTTCTACTTGGTCGAAAGGACTAATGATTAATGATTGCTATACATTTGTCTGCAGCAAATGATTCCAGAAAATTGCCACAAAATTGGGGGATTGTGGGAAGCTTGCTCGTGGTTTTGGCGTTGCTTTTGCCCTGAAAATGACTGTGAACACAATCATATTCCGTCGTCAATAAGAGGTTGTCCGATTCTTTCTACCAACAAAATAAAAAAGACCATGAACATTACTTTTATGTGCCCAGGCGGATTCTTCGGTACGCCCTTCATGTCCGCGATTCTTAGTATTTTCACGTTTTATGAGTTTAGCCCCGTATGTCCATTCCAATGGTAATGATTATCTGTAATTACTGCGAGCCTTCGCCGCCAACGTTTGAGGGAGTGACGTCCGAGGTTGGAACTTTGTCACACTTCGTTCTCCCGCGCTGTAAATTTTCCATTTTTGCCCTTTTCTTTCGATGTTGATCTCGATTTCCAATGCGTAAATTTGATGTATGTTTTCAAAGCTGGGCATGGATTCTGGTATTATCGATGAGAGATCATTTAATCTATTTTAATCTTATTATTTGGTTCATGAATCTTACAAGTTACTACCATGTTTAAAGTCTATCAAATCCAATTTGTAAGGTATTATTATAATTATAATTTTTTAAAGGAAAAAAATTGTAATAATTTAATTGTTATTTTTCGTTCTCGCCTTATATTATTATTTAATTGTTATAATTACTAGCATAGCCCTAAAGTGGTTGGTGAACGTCGAAAGGCGATGCCAAAGCTTTCTCCCGAACAACTGAAACACATATAGAGCTGAGGAATCTAAAAGTTAATTTCAAATGTGGTAATTCCAAAGGTTAATCAGTTAAACGTGGCAATCATATGGTGGTACAGTGATTTCTTAATATGATTAGGTAAATGTTAAAAAGTAAACAGGTTAATTGATGCATTCAAAAATACAAGTTACAAAGAATAAATCACATTCATTCATCTTCAAATGTTAGCCATCAGATTAGAATTTTAAATTAAAAGGTGATTAATTGTGCCCATTGTCAATAGGTATAGCCTTTCGACGTAATAATGAAAAAATTATAATTTCGTTCTCCGCGCTATAAATTTTCCATTTTTCGCCCTTTTCATTCGATGTTGATCTTGATTTCCAATGCCTAAGTTTCCAAAGTTGTGCATAGATTTTGGTATTATTGATGACGATGATTTAATCTATTTTAATTTCATATTTTATATATTATTCTATAATTTGTGGTCATTACAAGTGAAATTTAATCGTAAATAAGTGCTAGAAATTTATAACTTGGGGTGAAAGTTAAAATGATAGTACAAAGTAAGGAAGGATCAAGACAAAGCTACTAAAGGGTTTTAGAAAGAGCAGTGTAGAGAAATGGAAGAAGATAAAGAGGCTGAAAATCAGTAGATTTATCGAGCTTTCATATCAAGAAAGCTCGTTGAGTAAAGAGGATAATAAAACTGATCTTAGTGTAGAGATAGAAAGAGGGGGGGAGGGGTGACGGTTCGTGTCCTTCTATCCAAAGATTGTAAGAGATTACTTTCAATGATTTGTGAAGCATTGTCTTTGATAGATGATCAACAACATGGTTATGTTCACAATGAATATGGATGTGGCTGAGTTTTTTGTATGTAGATTGTAAATGCCTAATTCTGTCTTTTCATCTAAGGCGGGAGACTACTTGAAGATTTCTCTTGTTGTTCATACACTCAATGACATGTTGTTCATCCACTTAATGACAGATTCTGGAATCTCCAAAAACTTGGAGGACATCTACTTGGAGTCTACATGGTTCACAAATCTTACTACCATGTTTAAAGCTAATAGAATCAAATTTGTTAAGTATTATTATAATTATAATTTTTTTAGTGAAAAAACTTATTATAATTTAATGGTTATTTTTATATGTATATGTAATTATTTATAATTTTTACTTACATTAAATGTTTTTGGGTTTTGGTTAGTTACTCTATTTACTTATAGAACTATGAGTCTAACATTGATTCATTATTAGTTTATTTTTTGATTTCAATTTTTTCTAGCATTTCTAAAGTTAAACATGGGGAATTTTTAATAATAATTTTATTGAAATTAAATTAAATTCCAATTTTTTTATCTAGATTTCTATTGAATTGCAAATTCAATCCCTTAAAGCTATGTGGTAGCATTCAATAATAGAGATATCCATCTCCAACTGTGTGGAAGTGTCCTATTCTCCATCTCCAAAGCTCCACGAGGGCTCATTGACAGTGGGATAATAAGATTTTACACATTAATTAATCGGTCAAATAGTTAATATGTTTGACAAAGTTTAATTAAGCCGTATTAACCCAGACAAACAGATTAATAATGAGCCCGTATAAAACGTATTAACCTGTGAAAACATGTTATTTACCTTATTATTGGTTGATCAAATGGAAGTCTTATTGCCCTCTTATTGCCCAGGCGTTCTTGGATGGACAAAGTTTTAATGACATATGTTTCAAATATTTATTATACAGGCGAAGGTTATGAAGCTGTAAGAATTTGACTATTGTTTTCCCAGGATGTCAAGAAATTGACATTTATTTCGCATGGATAGATTCAACTGCTCACAGTTCAAAAAATTTCCCAAATATTGCTCTGTATCACATTATAACAAAGACTGTATATATGTGAATTAAATGAATGCCACACTATCCCAAAGCCTCACAACAATCACCTCATCTACCCAACAAAGTGAAACCCTATTCGGTTTGTGAGTGTAAGAGAGAAAGTGGGTTTGCTTATTACAACTTACCTCCGCAGAATTAAGATGTAATAAAGTTTTCTTTTTATGGAAAAAATCCCCAATATAGAAATCACTTAAAATATGTAATTCATATAAAAATCCAATAGACCAATTATTGTAGCGGAATATAGGTTTAGCGCAGTCATACCTTGCATTAAACAAATTCAGGTCGTAGGCAAGGTAATCTGATGTTAGTACACATGATGAATTAGTATTATAGATTTTAAGGTTTGTTCACTATGAAAAAAAGTGTAGGAACATTTCAGGACTAACTTTGCGACTATGGTGCTCATGCTCAATTTTGGGATTGGTGGTATGAAGTTTAGGAAAAATTTGGTGCTTGTTTGGGTATTTTTTGGGAATACAATTGAGTTATGAATCTTACATGTCCTCTATTTGGTTTTCTACTATACCTTTCCATTGAGATATATGGCTATGGTTTATGTTGTAAATTCATAGGGTTTGAATCTATCGAAATCATTTAACAACAACTACTCCATGATTGGCAAGACAAGGAGATCAAACCTTTCTCGTTGTCCTCATGGTGGAGTGCACTAACTCGATCTGAATAATTGATTGTTCAAATAGAATTAATGTCAAACATAATCCAACTGCAAAAGCTCGGGAAATGATAAGGAGATCAAATATTAAGTTATAGTTACCAACACAATGTTGGTTCATTGGTGTGGTTGTGAGAGTGTTAAGATGTTACACTAATGTTCCCTTGTTGCATGGGTTTCAAAGTGATAAAGGCAGGTGCTAAGTCTCAGGTAACTTTGGTGGAATAACTACCTTCTAGACTTGGAACTTGAGCCAAAGGACTTTACATGCTTCTTTAAGTACTTCTAGAAAAAAAGATAAGTAAGTAACCATGGGAATATTCATAGTCTTTATTTTCTTTCACTTTCTTGGATTGGTAATGTTACAATGATTTTATTGGTTCTCTTTATACACCAAGTCATTTCACTTTGGTGAATTGGAGAAGGGTTGTCTGCATACGATTCATCTTTTGTACGCATCTCAAACTAAATAATTGTTGCGCTGGATAATCAAGGCACATGTTTATTTTCCATGGAGCCAAGCAGGTGAGAGTTATGTAATATAATCTTTTGATGTTTATGGAGTTTAACCTACAACTTAAGCAAGAGTTTTATTTTACATCATTATTGTCTATATTTTTTTCACTAGAATTGGGCTTTTCTGGGGTTTTGTCAGAATAATTAACCATAGGTAGGTTAAAATTATCAAGCTTATGAAATTAAGATCCACTACTATTATGAATTTTGTCAATGCATGATTTTATCATTGATTGTCTTATTAGTTTTTGTGTCTATGCTTAGAAATTCCATTTTGTATGTTTTTCATATACTGTATTAATAGAGTAGTCAATGAAAATTGACTATGTTATATAGTAGAATAATATAATATAGTATATATTATATAGTAAAATATCATAATATAATATTTTAGGAAAATCCTCTTAGTGATAAACTCGTTAGCCATGTTTCCATTGGAAGATGCCCATTTCAATCCTAGGGTTGTTAAGGGTGAAGTTTGTTGTAAAATCTTCTATTCGAAGACCTCACGAATGAACGAAATGATGAGAAATCTCACTGTTTGGCAGGTTTAACAAAGAGAAATGGTTGCCAGAATCTCACTCATTTTCTCAGGTAATAATCAGTAAGGCAGGTACAAGTGAAATGAAATTATGCAGATAAATTTAATTTTTATTATCAGGCCCATAATCTTCTGTTATGAGCAAGAGTTAGATATTGGGGTAGAAACCAAATAATATGAAGTTCCACAAAGGTTTTTTGTGTATATGTTTTAATTGCATGCAGTTCGAAAAATTTATGTGGCATAGCTCAGTTGGATGCTAGGTTAGTTATAGTATGTTCCGCAAAGAGAAAAAAATCAATCTCTCATGTAGCATGACTCGGCATGGGTGGCCGGGGATGTTACATAGAGGTTCATGGTAGACGAGCTTAAAAAAACAACAATGATTTACCATATGGCCACAAATCAGAAAACAATAAATATAACATTGAAATCTTAAAAAAAAAAATACACTATTTTAATTCTCCAAGAAAACAATAAATATAACATTGAAATCTTAAAAGAAAAATACACTGTTTTAATTCTCCAAGCTTAAAAAATGCCACATGAACAAGAACCAATCACTTTTTTTAGTTTACCACCACAATAGGGCACGAAGATTTCTAAGCATAATAATCACTCACACTTCCTTTGATTGCACTGAACATTGTCAATGACACCGTCACTGAGTCAATTAAGCACTAAATTCAATATGTAATTAGATGGTAAGACCAAGTATGATTAAATACCTGATGAAAGTGCCATGTCAATTGTTATCCACAACCAAAAAATGTGCTCCCAACTTGGCAGTGGTCTCACATATCCTCTCCTTTGTTGGGCAGCGGAAGCAAAACATAGCATAAAACCAGAGCATAAACTAAGCAAGATTAAACATGCATGAAACCAAGAACAACAAACACACACTTGACACAATGATTTATGTGGAAACCCAAATCGGGAAAAAACCATGGGCAATGATTATCGGTCGTCTGTTATTCAAGAGAGAACTACAATAGCCTTCATAGGCATACAATCATCCTCTCCTCAAACACTCGTTTCTCTCTAGCTTGCATTGTGTTCTATCTCTATGGTTATGCTCATATATATAGCATCTATCACTCAATTACACAGTATGATCATGAATCGATCACATAGTTACACAAACAGTTCATAAGTAGATGGCATGCATGCGTATGTGCATGTGCGTCTGCATATGCATGTGACTACATGAGAAAATTCGTTGGCATGTTTCCAACAATCTCCACCTTGAAAAAAAATTACCTGATATATCATGCCCTTAATTAATTCATCAACTTTTATGCAAATCAAGAGAAGCTAGACACCACCATAGCTTCTCTAACAAAATTGGTTTCGTAAACATGTCTGCAAAACTCACCTTTGTATGGACATTTTCCAAAGCCACTCCACCTTCATCGACAACCTGTCTTACAAAATGGTACTTAACAGAAATATGCTTCATCTTACTGTGATAATATGGATTTTTAGCCAAATGAATAGCACTTTGACTATCGAAAAATACTTTCACCTTTTCCTGCATCCTTTCAAACTCACCCAACACACCTTGTAACCAAATTGCCTCCTTGCATGCATGTGAAGCAGCCATATACTTTGCCTCAATAGTGGATAAAGAGACTACGTTTTGAAGCTTTGACATCCAACTAATAGGTCCTCCTGCAAGAGTAAAGACATATCCTGAAGTGGATCTCCTTTTTTCCAAGTCACCTGCAAAATCTGAATCTACATAACCGCAAACTGAATCTTTGGAACCATCATAGGTGATAGAATAACTACTTGTGCCTCTAAGATATCGAAGCACCCATTTCACTGCTTCCCAATGGTCTTTTCCTGAATTTTCCATGTATTGACTAACAACACCAACTGCATGTGAAATATCTGGTCTAGTACTCACCATCACATACATGAAACTTCTCACTGCATTAGCATATGGTACACGAGACATATAATCCTTTTCTTCGTCATTACTAGGACATAAACCTGAAGAAAGCTTGAAATGGGAATCCAATGGGATCTGAACGGGTTTCACATTATTCATACCGGATCTCATAAGTATTTTTTCCACATACCTCTACTGTGATAACCACAACTTAACATTTTTCTTGTCTCTATGTATCTCCATGCCTAAGATTTGTTTTGTTGCTCCTAGATCCTTGATATCAAATGCCCTAGCAAACTGAGCCTTTAACCTATTGATTTCGACCATGCTCTTGCTTGCCACAAGCATATCGTCAACATATAACACCAAAATAATGAACATGCCATTTTCCAACTTTTTAAAGTAAACACAATGATCATATTCACTCCTTGTGAAATTTAGGCTCGCCATGAAGGAATCAAACTTCTTGTACCATTTCTTGGGAGACTGTCTCAGGCCATACAATGACTTCTTGAGTTTGCAAACAAACCTCTTATTGCGATCCTGAACAAACCCTTCTGGTTGTTCCATATATATATCCTCATCTAAATATCCATGCATAAATGTTGTTTTAACATCTAGCTGCCCTAACTCAAGATCAAGTAAATTAGCTAGTGCTAACACAATACGAACTGAAACAAGCTTCACAACTGGTGAAATTTTTTCATGAAAATCAATACCTTCCTTTTGAGAATACCCTTTTGCTACCAGTCTTGCTTTATACCTTTCGACTTTATCATCATCACCCTTTTTTAGTTTGTAAACCCACTTGCAACCGACAACCTTCATGTCCTTTGGAAGTTCTACCAGGTCCCATGTTTTATTCCTCGCTAAGGAATCCATTTCTTCGTTCATATCGTTCTTCCATTGAGCACTTTGAGATACCTTAATTGCTTCCTGAAAACAACTAGGTTCTCCATGAATAGAAACCAAAGACACATATGAAACATAATCGCCATACCTTGTAGGAGGATTCCTAACCCGTGAAGATCTCCTCAGAGATGCTTAAAGCATATCCTCAGTTTCCTGGATATTTTCTGCATCTACATCTTCATCTTCTTCTTCTGGAACTTCTTCATGCTCCTTCCTTTCTGAAGATGGTTGAGTTTCCAACTAAATTTGATGAACTTGCGGTACATGTTCTTGTCTCACTTCAACATTTACCAATTCTAATTTTAAGAGTGAGGATTCATCAAATACTACATCTCTGCTAATGATGAGTTTGTGGGCAGTAGGATCCCACAATCTGTACCTCTTAACTCCATCACCATAACCCACAAAGACACATTTCTTTGATCTAGGATCTAACTTAGAATGCTGATCTTTAGAAATAAAGGCATAAGCATCATAGCCAAATATTCTCAGATTTGAAAAATCACATGACTGACCTGTCCATACCTCTTTTGGAATCTTACAGTTTACTGCAGTTGATGGTGACCGATTTATCAGATAGCATGTTGTAAGAACTGATTCTGCCCACAATTCCTATTGCATCTTGGCATTACTGAGCATGTTTCTTGCTCTCTCTAGAAGAGTCCTATTCATGTGTTCAACAACACCATTCTGATGAGGAGTATAAACTGTAGTCTTATGTCTTTCGATCCCAACTTCCTTGCAATAGTTCTCAAATTCCATAGATATGAACTCACATCCATTATCTGTCCTTAAACACTTGATTGACATGTCAGTGCTCTTTTCAACCAAAGCTCTGAATTGCTTAAAAGTATTAAATATGTTAGCTTTTCTTTTAAGTAAATATACCCAAACCTTTCTAGAGTACTCATCTATAAATGTCACATAATATGACGATCCTCCAAAAGAAACTGTAGAGGATGGTCCCCAAACATCTAAATGAATGTAATAAAGGATACCTTTGCTTATATGCCTTCCTGTTTTAAACTTCTGTCTACATTGTTTTCTAAAGACATAATACTTGCAGAAATTCAAATTCAAAAACTTCAAACTTGGAAGTGAGTTACGATCAACCAGTAACTTAAGCCCTTTCTCGCTCATATGACCCAAACGCTGATGCCATAAACGTACAGAGTCACTTGCATTTTCGGATGCGATAACTGCTTGGTTTACTTATGTCCTTCCTTCAAGCTGATAAAGGTTCCCGATCCTCTTTTCCTTCATGACTACTAAGATTCCTTTGGACACCTTCAGTACTCCACCTTGAGATGTACACCTGTAACCAACATAATCTAGAACTCCCAAAGATATCAAGTTCTTTCTTAGTTCGGGTACATGTCTTACATCTGTTAATGTTCTTACAAAACCATCATGCATTTTAATCGGGACGCTACTATCTCCAACAATTTTATAAGAAAAATCATTTCCCATAAAAACAACACCATCATCAATAGATTGGTAAGTTGAGAACCAATTTCTATAAAGACACATGCGGTTGGACGCACTAGAATCTAACAACCAATGTTGATGTTGATGTGAAACATCACAAGTAGACAATACCTCATCAACCATACCTGAACTGGAACTTGAACTTGTTTCAGCTACATTAGCTTCCTTTGTTTCTTTTGTGGAGTCCTCCTTGGCTGCATTCTATTTTTTCTAGCAATCCTTCTTGAGACGCCCAGATTTGCCACAGAACCAACATTTCTGCTTACTCTTCTTGCCTTTCGACTTAGACCTTGATGTACCCCTCTGACTTTGCCCTCTTTCTGTAGATCGCCCTCTAACCACCATTGCTTCTGCTGTAGAGGTTTCCTTATTGGATTTTTTCTCATTTCCTCACACAACAGAGCTCCCACAACAATGTCATAATCAATGGCATATGTTGTGTTAAACCACACAGTTGTGACCAGATAATCCCAAGACTCAGGCAACGAACACAATAGCGTAATTTCCTTGTCCTCATCATCAAACTTTACTTCAATAGCAGTTAATCGACAAATCATAGTATTGAAGACATTCAAGTGATCAACAATTTTCGTACCTTCTTTCATTCACAAGCTATACAACTACTTCTTTAAGAAGATTATGTTTGACAAGTTCTTTGTCATATACAGACTCTCCATTTTGGTCCACAAACCTGTTGTTGTCTCCTCTTCAACGATGTTAAACGATACCTCATCTGTTAGACACAAACGAATAGTACTGAGGGCTCTTGCATCCAGATCCTCCCAGTTCTCGTATGTCATGCTTGCCGGTTTCTTTGTCTTTCCAACCAACGCCTTTTGCAATCCTTGTTGCACAAACAAATCCTGCATCTTGAGTTTTCATAGCGCAAAGCTATTCTTACCGTTAAATTTCCCCACCTCAAACTTAGAACTCTACACTTTCACCATTAACACACACCACCCAAAACAAAAACACATCTTCTAATAAACCAAACCAAACTCTTATAATGAAGAAACAAGTTGAAATAAAAAATTTAATCCAAAATATATATATATATATATATATATATATTTAAAAAACTTAAAAAAAACTCCACTTCTTAAATAAAGGTATCCACCTCACCCTTTATTATATCTCACATTAAAACACACCTCCACCTTTTTATATTATAAAACCCATAGCCATGTCTTAAGGCTCACGATCATATCTTTTTGAATAAGACAAAAACCTTAAAAACTTTAGTTTATACCATGCATGTGAATACCATGCAAACTTTGATTTTTTTTTATGATCGGCACTCCTTCATGGGTGTAAGGGGAGTGTTAGTTTGGAAATTAATGCTCCCTTACTATGGACGGGGGAGCGTCGATGTGTGCGCTCTGTGGTGTATAAATTAGGTGTGTCGATTTTTTGAAAAATTGGTATTTTAAAAGTGTGAGAGTATTGACGCGTCTTTAATATTGATTAGGGAGTGTTGATGATTTGAGATACTTAATCATGCCTCTGAAGATCTGCATGCAATTTTTCTTGGCTCACCTGCCACACCTACTCAATTTTTTTTGGCTTTGATACCATTTGTTAGGCAGCAGAAGTAAAATATAGCATAAAACCAGAGCATGAACTAAGCAAGATTAAACACTCATGAAACCAAGAACAACAAACACACACTTGACACAATGATTTATGTGGAAATCTAAATCAGGAAAAAACCACGGGCAATGATTATCGGTCTTTTGTTATTCAAGGGAGAACTACAATAGCCTTCATAGGCATACAATCATCCTCTCCTTAGACACTCGCTGCTCTCTAGCTCGCATTGTGTTCTACCTCTATGAATATGCTCATATATATAACATCTATCACTCAATGACATAGACTGATCATGAATCGATCACATAGTTATACGAACAATTCATAAGTAGATGGCATGCATGCATATGTGCATACATCGATCGTAGATATTGAGAACTATAGTATGGGTGGTCTTCTTCGTTTCCAATTCAAGAAGCTCGAATGATTGCTAAGAATATAGAGTCTATTTCTACTATAACCTCCAGGTGCCTCCACACAACCAACAAACATGAAGCATGGGTAAATAGAAATAAAAATAAAACTTGAAACTTTCTTTATATGTTTCATTCCATCATTATTATGTTAATCACATTAATCATCCCTTTTAGTGATAAACCAACATATTTTATCGTTCAAAAAATTAATAGTTGAAATCATAACCATTTATTTATTATTATTAGTTATATTCGAAACATATTAAATCTTGTACACATAAAGTAAATCACATATATAATAAAAAGCTATTAATTGTAGAGGTTTTTAATAGGTATACTCCCATATCCCACCACATGTAAGTTATGCTACATATGTAATTAAAAGGCTATTAATTCTGGAGGTTTTCAATAGGTATACGCCCATCTGCGAACAAATTCAAATGAATTTATTTTTTTAAAAGGAAAGTTCCATCCTCATCATCGTACCACTCCACTTGCACGGTTGCACCAACTTGCACACGTGACACACATGGAGACCTCACGAGGAACCACGCAGGAATCCACGAAGGTTGCCTTTATACTGGAGGGTGCTAAATCTACTGCGCAACAAATGTTTCGATCACGATCAGAAACAGATGCGTAGATACAAAGCAGATCCCTCATCGTGCTTGCGGTATCTACATTGTAAGGGATCAAGTCCACATTTACTCTAATTCTCGTTGATTTTTTTCTTCCCGCCTCACAGTCAAGGTTCCTGAATTTCTTATGGAAATGGACATGGCGCACGCCACTGGGAGCGACCTTCTGGAGGGTCAATGGATAGTATATGCGGCCGGCGTAATAAAAGCTGCCAACACACTGGGAAGAATCCCAGATCGTGCCTCGACATGTACAGTCTAAGGAATCGAGAATACAGTTACTATAACTCTCAGTTTTTCCCTCCCGGCGTCATAGTCAAAGATTGCAGGATTTCTTATGGAAACTGAACATGGCTCATTTCGTTTCAGTGTGAGCAACTTGATGGATGGCCAATGGCAAGTATGGTTGTGGGTATTATATGGTGTACTCTGCGCCGCTTTTCTGGGCTTGAACCCCGTTCAAGCAATCCATCAAAATTGACTTTGTGATCAAGCATACTACCTTGAAGGGTTTATATAGTTCTGATTCTGCCCAAGTCCTATACATTCTCTCAACTGCTTGGTTGCCAATCAGCTGTATGTATCAGGCAGTGCCATCCTGCAAATATGAGTAGAATCCACAGGCAAACTACTACTATGTCGTACTCTATTTCTTGTAGTTATCTATGGATTTTACTGTTTGCGCTGTGGATAACAGAGTGCGAGCCACTTTCTCATTCTTCCCTTCACAGTCAGACGCATACTGGCGTCAGCCTGTTTGACAGCAATTTGAACCATCTTTTGGCCGATCTTGCTCGTAACACGCCACTGACAGGTTACAATGTTTCTGAGTATGGCGAATCTCCCAACATAGTTGCTGGGTTCATCCAGTGCAGGGGAGACGCAACGCATGCGGAATGTTATGATTGTTGTCAAAGTATCATTAAGGATTACACCACAACCGTAAGCCGCAGCGCCGTTGAATGGTATACGTGGTATGATATGTGCGAATTGGTCTACGCGAACTACAGCAGCCCCGTCTCACCCGATGATGATTATGACTTCAAAACTAGTTGTAATGGATCTGTTAAGATTAGCGATCCAATTGGTGTTCAGAATTTAATCTACAACTTGTCTGATGAAGCTTCTACGTCAAGCAAGAAATTCGCAAAAGGATCGATTGTTGATACTTCAGGTCAGAAAACTTACGGTCTTGTTCAGTGCGACATAGATTCATCCTCATCCAACTGCTCTTATTGTCTGTCTCAAGCTTTCTTACAACTCGACGCATTGCATCTTGGACTTGGAACTCATATTTATATGGGAGCCTGCTATTTTATAATATCGAATGAACCAAAATACTCAAATAGCACTTGTACAGGACTTAAAGGTATGTCAACTTAAAGTAATTTTTCTGGGTTTTTGTTTTTTCTTTAGTTACTTTCCTTTAATGGGTGATCAATATTCACGTTGCTATGTAGCATCATACCATTGGATGTTATAATAGATGATGTATACTTCATTGAATCTAAATTGCTCTATTACCTAGCTTTCAATGCTGCAATGGATGGTGTATAACTTGTCTGTTTTGAAAGCAATTCAGATTTGATGATCTATACATCATCAAGAGCTGCATTCAATGCTGTGTAGCAGGTGGATGTTACTCAGCTTTTAATGCTGCAATGGATGGTGTATAAGTTGTCCATTTTGAAAGCAATTCAAATCTGATGACCTATACACTATCAATAGTAGCATCAAAATGCTGCAATGGATGGTGTATAAGTTGTCGGTTTTGAAAGCAATTCAGATTTGATGATTTATACACTATCAAGAGCTGCATTCAATGCTGTGTAGCAGGTGGATGTTACCCAACCTTTAATGCTGCAATGGATGGTGTATAAGTTGTCGGTTCTGAAAACAATTCAAATCTGATGACCTATACACCATCAAGAACAACATCAAAATGTTGCAATGGATGATGTATAAGTGGTCGGTTCTGAAAGCAATTCAGATCTGATGATCTATACACCATCAAAAGCTGCATTCAATATTGTGTAGCAAGTGGATGTTACCCAGCCTTCAATGAATTGTGTATAAATTGTCGGTTTTGAAAACAATTTAAATCTGATATACACCATCGATAACAGCATCAAAAACCTTATTGAATGTTGTAATGCTACAATGGATGATGTATAAGTCAAAAACCTTATTGAATGTTGTAATGCTACAATGGATGATGTATAAGTTATCGTTCTGAAAGCAATTCAAATCTAATGACCTACACCCATCATCAAAAACCTTATTCAATGTTGTATAGCAGGTGGATATTGACCAGCCACCCAATCATTCAAATGAAATGGATATGTGTACTGTTTGTTCTACTTGGTCAAAAGGATTAATGATTGATATACATTTGTCTGCAGCAAATGATTCAAGAAAATTGCCACAAAATTGGGGGATTGTGGGAAGCTTGCTCGTGGTTTTGGCGTTGCTTTTGCTCTGAAAATGACTGTGAACACAATCATATTCCGTCGTCAATAAGAGGTTGTCCGATTCTTTCTACCAACAAAATAAAAAAGACCATGAACATTACTTTTATGTGCCCAGGCGGATTCTTCGGTACGCCCTTCATGTCCGCCATTCTTAGTATTTTCACGTTTTATGAGTTTAGCCCCGTATGTCCATTCCAATGGTAATGATTATCTGTAATTACTGCGAGCCTTCGCCGCCAACGTTTGAGGGAGTGACGTCCGTGGTTGGAACTTTGTCACACTTCGTTCTCCCGCGCTGTAAATTTTCCATTTTCGCCCTTTTCTTTCGATGTTGATCTCGACTTCCAATGCGTAAATTTGATGTATGTTTTCAAAGCTGGGCATGGATTTTGGTATTATCGATGAGCGATCATTTAATCTATTTTAATCTTATGATTTGGTTCATGAATCTTACAAGTTACCACCATGTTTAAAGTTAATCAAATCCAATTTGTAAGGTATTATTATAATTATAATTTTTTAAATGAAAAAAATTGTAATAATAGATAAAAAAATACGAGCAAAACACCACGGTGAGGCTATGCTCACTTTTGTATTATTAAATGAAGACGGATTACATTCTTATATAGGAAAAGACTCCATAGAGTCGGTTACATGCAAACCAAAGATAACTGGACTCTTAACTAAGAACTGACTCTTAACACGCATACAACTGACTCTCACAACTAAAGCTTATAATTGGTGCTTACAGCTGGTGCTTTCTCCATTATTTCCAAGTCTCCCCCTTAATGGAGAATGGATTGACTTCTACACCTAACATCTCCCTAAAGAGTTCAAACTTAATCTTTCCAAGAGGCTTAGTGAAAATATTAACAGCATTTTCACTAGTATTACAATACATAAGAGTTATTTCATTTGACTGCAACTTTTCTCGAACAAAATGATATTGAGCTTCAACATGCTTTGTCCTTGCATGAAAAATCGGATTCTTCGCAATATTGATTGAACTTTGATTATCACATCTGATCATCGTAGGTTCCTTTCGTTCTTCTCCAACATCTTGAAGAAGTTTTCTTAACCAAACAACTTCACAAGTTGTTGCACACAAGGCTTTATATTCTAATTCGGTAGAAGACAAAGATACAGTAGGTTGCTTTTTACTGCTCCATGAAACAACCCCAGATCTAATGCTGAATGCATATCCAGTGGTTGATCTTCGATCACCCAGATTGCCAGCCCAATCAGAATTTGAATAACCTGTTAACTCAACATCAGATGCATCAGTATATTTAATACCATAATCAAGTGTACCTTTTAGATACCTGAGTACTGCCTTTGTTGCATTCCAATGGCTTTCATGAGGTTTCGCCATGAACTGACTTAACACACTCACAGAATATGAAAT
>ML803034.1:45695-72518 GCA_009831015.1 Picea engelmannii
GATGTTAGGATATTTAGACACTTAGGAGTTAGTTAAGATCTACTTGGTCTAATATGTCGTTAGGTAAAAGTGTGTTTCTTTAGTATGCATTAGTATGCATTTGTAGTTAGGAAATTCGACGGTCACGATATGTTCCCGACATATAGTGATCCGACAGTTCATACTCTCCTCGATCTTAACGGCTATTGATCCGTGGCTTAACACCCGATTGGTCCATGATCTCTATTTAAAGAGCATGGAGGGTCATTTTTCGAGGATCGATTGTGAGAAAATCTCTTGTAAAATCTCTCTGTAATCTTTTTCTTTGCATTAATAAACTGCTCCAAGTGGCCGCGTTGGATGGGGCTGTGGATGTTTTCCCGTAGGGGTTTTACCCCGTGAAAACATCTGTGTGTTGATCTTTGATCTAGTTATGTGAGTGGTTACTGAAG
Organism: Picea engelmannii; assembly: GCA_009831015.1. Classification (NCBI taxonomy): domain Eukaryota; kingdom Viridiplantae; phylum Streptophyta; class Pinopsida; order Pinales; family Pinaceae; genus Picea; species Picea engelmannii. The sequence continues at coordinate 46,127 of ML803034.1, forward strand.
GTGTTCGTCCTCTGTTGGAATACCTGTGTTGTCGAACATATATATAAAAAATAACTAACATATAACTCCACCTTTTTAAAGAAAAAAATTATAACTCCACTTTTTCCTCTTAAAAATTAAATCTCATATAAAGACTCATATATAAATACTTTTATATAAAAACTCCACGATTTGCTCACGGCATGCAAACTTACGCTCCAAACTCCATGCATGCAAGAATACTCACCCACGCAGTAAAAATGAAAAACTTACGCTCATAAAAAAAACTTCAACGCATGCAAACTATATAAACTTTCAAAATTCAAGATTTGCTTTCCACACATGTGTAAATACCATGGTGCTGCGAGGTGTTCGCACCTCACTCTTTACTTGGCTGCGGGGAGTTCGCAGCTCTCGAATACTCCGGTTGCGGGAATGTGAAGGATGTTCGCACTTAAATGCACAACAGGCTGCGAACTTCTTTGGTTCCGAGCATACGGAAAAGTTTGAGTAATATAGGTTCGCACCCTACCAGAGGAGAGACCTGCGAACCTCTAGAATTTACGCACCTCACTCCCGTGGCTCTGATACCAAGATAAAATATACGAGCAAAACACCACGGTGAGGCTACTCTCACTTCTGTATTTTAAATGAAGATGGATTACATCCTTATATAGGAAAAGACTCCATAGAGTTGGTTACATGAAAACCAAAGACAACTGGACTCTTAACTAAGAACTGACTCTTAACACACCTACAATTGACTCTCACAACTGAAGCTTATAACTGGTGCTTTCTCCATTATTTCCAAGTATAATTTAATTGTTATTTTTCGTTCTCACCCTATAAATTAATCGTTTTTTGTTATTATTATTTAATTGTTATAATTATAATGAAAACATTATAATTTCGTTCTGCGCTATAAATTTTCCATTTTTCGCCCTTTTCATTCGATGTTGATCTTGATTTCCAATGCCTAAATTTGATGTAAGTTTCCAAAGTTGTGCATAGATTTTGGTATTATTGATGACGATGATTTAATCTATTTTAATTTCATGATTTGGTTCAAAGATCTTTTTTTTCAACAGGAAAAATTTTCAATTAAATATTAATATATAATTTGTGGTCAATACAAGTTAAATATAATAGTAAATAAGTGTTCGAAATTTGTAACTTTCATCATTGGCAACCAACTTGGAGTGAAAGTTAAAATGATAGTACAAAGTAAGGAAGGATCAAGACAAAGCTACTAAAGGGTTCTAGAAAGATCATTGTAGAGAAATTGAAGATAGAGAGTCTGAAAATCAGTAGATTTACCGAGCTTTCATATCAAGAGGATAATAAAACTGATTTTAGTGAGAGATAGAAAGAGAGGGGGGGCAACTCATGTCCTTCTATCCAAAGATTGTAAGAGATGACTCTCAATGGTTTGTGAAGAGTTGCTTTTGATAGATGATCAACAACATGGTTATGTTCACAATGAATATGGATGTGGCTGAGCTTTTTGTATGTAGATTGTAAATGCCTAATTTTGTCTTTCCATGCAAGGAGGGAAACTACTTGAAGATTTCCCCTATTGTTCAGCCACTCAATGACAGATTCTGGAATCTCCAAGACCCTGGAGAACATCTACTTAGAGTCTACATAGTTCACAAATCTTACTACCATGTTTAAAGCTAATTGAATCGAATTTGTAAGGTATTATTATAATTATAATTTTTGAGTGAAAAAACTTATTATAATTTAATGGTTATTTTTATATGTATATGTACATATTTATAATTTTTACTTACATTAAATGTTTTTGGGTTTTGGTTAGTTAATCTATTTACTTATAGAACTATGAGTCTAACATTAATTCATTATTAGTTGATTCTTTGACTTCAATTTTTTCTAGCATTTCTAAGGTTGAACATGGGGAATTCTTAATAATAATTTTATTAAAATTAAATTAAATTTCAATTTTTTTTTTCTAAATTTCTATTGAATTTCAACTTCAATCCCTTAAAGCTATGTGGTAGCGTTCAATAATAGATATATCCATCTCCAACTGTGTGGAAGTGTCCTATTCTCCATCTCCAAAGCTCCACGAAGGCTCATTGACGATGGGATAATAATATTTTACACATTAAAAAATAGTTAATCGGTCAAATAGTTAATATGTTTGACCAAGTTTAATTAAGCCGTATTAACCCAGACAAACAGATTAATAATGAGCCCGTATAAAATGTATTAACCTGTGAAAACATGTTATTTACCTTGCTATTGGTTGATCAAATGGAAGTCTTATTGCCCAAGCGTTCTTGGATGGACAAAGTTTTAATGACATATGTTTCAAATATTTATTATACAGGCGAAAGTGCTTATCCGGTGTCCTGGTTCTTAGGAAGCTGTAAGAATTTGACTATTGTTTTCTCAGGATGTCAAGAAAATGACATTTATTTCGCATGGATAGATTCAACTGCTCACAGTTCAAAAATTTTCCCAAATATTGCTCTGTATCACATTATAACAAAGACTGTATATATGTGAATTAAATGAATGCCACACTATCCCAAAGCCTCACAACAATCACCTCATCTACCCAGCAAAGTGTAAAACCCTATTCAGTTTGTGAGTGTAAGAGAGAAAGTGGGTTTGCTTATTACAACTTACCTCTGCAGAATTAAGATGTAATAAAGTTTTCTTTTTAGGGAAAAAAATCCCCAATATAGAAATAACTTAAAATATGTACTTCATATAAAAATCCAATAGACCAATTATTGTAGCGGAATATATGTTTAGCGTAGTCATACCTTGGATTACACAAATTCAGGTCGTAGGCAAGGTAGTCTGACGTTAGTACACCTGATGAATTAGTATTATAAATTTTAAGGTTTGTTCACTTTGAAAAAAAGTGTAGGAACATTTCATGACTAACTTTGCGACTATGGTGCTCATGCTCAATTTTGGGATTGGTGGTATGAAGTTTAGGAAAAAATTGGTGCTTGTTTGGGTATTTTGGGTATTTTTTGGGAATACAATTGAGTTATGAATCTTACATGTTCTCTGTTTCATTTTCTACTATGCCTTTCCATTGAGATATATGGCTATGGTTTATGTTGTAAATTCATAGGGTTTGAATCTATCGAAATCATTTAACAACAACTACTACTCCATGATTGGCAAGACAAGGAGATCAAACCTTTCCTGTTGTCCTGATGGGCACTAGCTTGATCTGAATAATTGACTGTTCAAATAGAATTAATGTCAAACATAATCCAATTGCAAAAGCTCAGGAAATGATAAGAAGATCAAAGATTAAGTTATAGTTACCAACACAATGTTGGTTCATTGGTGTGGTTGTGAGAGTGTTAAAATGTTACACTAATGTTCCCTTGTTGCATGGGTTTCAAAGTGATAAAGGTAGGTGCTAAGTATCAGGTAACTTTGGTGGAATAACTACCTTCTAGACTTGGAACTTGAACCAAAGGACTTTACATGCTTCTTTAAACACTTCTAGAAAAAATGATAAGTAAGTAACCATGGGAATATTCAGAGTTTTTATTTTCTTTCACGTTCTTGGATTGGTAATGTTGCAATGATTTTATTGGTTCTCCTTATACACCAAGTCATTTCACTTTGGTGAATTGGAGAAGGGTTGTCTGCATACGATTCATCATTTGCACGCATCTCAAACTAAATAATTGTTGCGTTGGATAATAGAGGCACATGTTTATTTTCCATGGAGCCAAGTAGGTGAGAGTTATGTAATATAATCCTTTGATGTTTAAGGAGTTTTACCTACAATTTCAGCAAGCGTTTTATTTCACACCATTATTGTCTATATTTTTTTCACTAGAATTAGGCTTTTCTAGGGTTTTGCCAAAATAATTAACAATAGGTAGGTTAAAATTATCAAGCTTATGAAATTAAGATCCACACCATTACTGTCTATATTTTTTTCACTAAAATTGGGCTTTTCTCGGGTTTTATCAAAATAATTAACAATAGGTAGGTTAAAATTATCAAGCTTATGAAATTAAGATCCACTACTGTTATGAATTTTGTCAATGCATGATTTTATCATTGATTGTCTTATTAGTTTTTGTGTCTATTTGTGGGTTTTGTTTTTTTTAATATGCTTAGAAATTCCATTTTGTATGTTTTTCATATACTGTATTAATAGAGTAGTCAATGAAAATTGACTATATTATATAGTAGAATAATATAATATAGTATATATTATATAGCAAAATATCATAATATAATATTTTAGGAAAATCCTCTTACTGATAAACTCGTTAACCAGGTTTCCATTGGAGGATGCCCATTTCAATCCCAGGGTTGTTAAGGGTGAAGTTTGTTGTAAAATCTTCTATTCAAAGACCTCACGAATGAACGAAATGATGAGAAATCTCACTGTTTGGCAGGTTTAACAAAGAGCAATGGTTGCCAGAATCTCACTCATTTTCTCAAGTAATAATCAGTAAGGCAAGTACGAGTGAAATGAAATTATGCAGATAAGTTTAATTTTTATTATCAGGCCCTTAATCTTCTATTGTGAGCCAGAGTTAGATATTGGGGTAGAAACCAAATAATATGGCTTTAAGAGAACCTTTTTTTTTTTTGAAATCTTGAGGAGAATCTTGATGTTAATCGACCGACACAGACTTGTCAAAGAATAAGAAGAACAATATAAGCAGGAAAAAAATATGTGTGTGAAATAAGGAGCATCCATTAATCTATTATGATTTTCATTCTCCATCTGTCGACTTCAACTCTCCAATTGTCCTCTCTTATGGCATATGTTCATCATCTTCACATGCTTGCCAAGAGCTTAGCCTTAGTTTTCACAGTTTGATATTGATTGCATCTATGAAATAGGTTTCTTCCTCGAGGGTTCAAATCCAATTCACTCTACTAAATATCTCGTCAACGAAGGGTTTCTTAGATAATTAATATCTATTATATATACATAAGCTGAATGAAATGATAATTATTATGATACTAAATTTTTATATAAGGCTATATATATATATATATATATATATATATATATATATATATATATATATATATATATATATATATATATATATATATATATATATATAACATATTAGTTAGTGAATAATTATCATATATACAATAAATATGTATGCCTTATATAAGAACTATATTACAATAACTAATATGATTTGCATTGTTCCTTTAGCCTGTCACTGCAGTCATTATTAGTGTAATATCCCAAGGCCAAGCCCTCGTTGTAATTATGAATGTAACATGTTTTGTAGGTTGGTGAGCCAAGTATTTATAAGTTGGTAGGCTTATGTGTTTATTACGCCGGAGAGCCTAGATGTTAAAGACCAAGAGCCTATTTTGTACATGTAAATATTCATATTATTAATATAAACAACATCGTTGCGTGTAGACATAGCACGAAGAAAGAGTATGGGGGATTGAGCTCCACTAGGATGGGTAAGGGAAGGGGGTGCTGAGAGAATAGGAAAAGGAGATAAGCTTGAGGGCTTAACCCAAGGGAATATTATAATGTATTTCCTTAGATTACTAAAGTTTGGGGAAATAAACCCAGTTATCTTAAGTTATGTTAGGAGGAGGAACAGGTTCCAAGTGGAGAGGAATGTGCTCCTGGAGAGCCATGTGTCAGCTCAGGCACATGCAATATAAGTGGGAATTCATACTGTTTTGGTCTCTCTCTTGGCCATTTTTTCACCAACGCACCCAGTAAACAAGGAGTACCCTGGTACGCCTTGTTGAATCGTTGAACCACACCGAACCTCTGCATCAGAACCTAATTGACACCCTTGCTACACATGTTCCCTTGGGGTTTCACGATCCATTCTGTCCATCTTTCCTAAGGTTTCGCTCTCATCATGGGGACTAGGCGAGCCATCTATTGCCCCGATTCACCCACACATTGAGCAGGCACGTAGTTGGCCAATTCTGCCATTGTTGAATCCTTTACCTTTGTGAACCTTTATAAATTGTTGATTCGTCCCTTGCCTTACGAGAGTTTTCTATTGTGGTTACATGATTGACTTAAGGGATGGTTTGAAGAGGCAAGTTTCCAGGCCTATGGGTAACTCTCCCAAGTGAGAGAGTGTGGATAGAAGAAGCAGGCTGTCAGGCCTGTGAGCAATCTCTCCAGGTGACAGAGTGCGTTGAGGAAGTGAGTTACCCTCGAGGGAGTCCAGTAGCAGATACAGAGCTCTGTGAATTCCTGATCTGACCTGTTGTTGAATCCCAAGGAAAGGGAGGTGTAGCAATCGGTGGACTATGTGACAGTGAAGGTGTACACTCCTGGGGTGGGACAAGCATGTGGGGAATGAGAGCCTGTGAGCTGTGGGCGTAAGTGGATCCTTGGAGGAAATCATTCTTGTTGTACTATGCAACTTCCTGTTGTCCCTGCCTAGCCTATAAGTCCCTTGCCTGATGGAGTTTAGTCCCAGCTCAGGGGTGACCCACTATTGAGAGTGATGAACATCGTGGTCTAAGGCTGGGAGGTTCGTGGAAGGTCTGCACACAATTGGTGTACTTCAATTACAAGATAAGTACCATTTCAAAGTTTGGTTACATGTTGTGTATTTATATGTGTTGTTATATTTATGGGTTTTGTCTTTGATTACTGCATGTATGCTTTTACTTCTATTTTTGCATTATGTTGTATGATAGAAGAATGTAAATCATCTATTAAATATTGGTATGTGTTATTGTCACTTCTACAAGAATATGTGTTTGTACAAAATGTTTATGTCTGGTTAAAATTGCATTATATATATATATATATATATATAGATATATATATATATCCTCTCGAGCATGTTAGTTTCTTGAGGTAGCATTACCCGACCTGTTGGTGATTTGGGATGTTACAAAATGGTATAAAATCATTCTTTGTGGTAGCATAGCCCGACCTGGGTGGCTGGGTATGTTACAAAATGGTATCAGAGCCATGGTTTCTACACTGAGCCTGGATGGGCCATGTTAGTGGTTAAAAAAACAAAGGTCTTAGAGTGAATTGTTGTCGAGAGCGACAAATTATGAACCTCAGAGTGTCTTTGGGTGCCAATAAGTCACCATGTGAACACTGGGACTGTATTCAGAAGCTCAGGAAGTATAACAACTTAGGGAATGGAAACAGAGAAAGAAACCAAAAAAACCATTATGTTGGGCCACAAAGTTTGAAATTGGGTCATAGGATCTGTTCAGGAGGAAGAATATTCTCCACAGTCGTCAGATATGGAGAAAATTGTATGAAAGTTAACCCCTAAGTACTTCGGACTTCGCAACTTCGGTGAAGTTTACGTGTTATAGAGAAAGAAGGTAAGGTGTAGTGATGAAAGACAAATCTCAACCATTAGATCTGCGCATGGGTGATTGTGAGTCATCGATCTCACAACTGGATCAGGGGTTCAGTGTTTGGTAGAATTGGAATGTACTAGTGTGGAATCTCCCAAATCCCCATAGCCGAAGTTCCGATGCCGAAGAACATAAGTGGTGTGGCATGATGGTGTCGTTAGTGGTGACATGGACCTTTCCTAGACATGCCACATGCCACCACCTTAATTGTTGACAGATGTACCATGTGGACCTTGGAAGCTAAAGTAGTTTGGAGTTCGGGAGATTTGAGGAATGCAAGTGTAAAATTTTTCGAAATCTGAAGTCCCGAAGTGACGTGACCTGCTAACTTCACCAAGGATGGCATGGACACATGGGATGTATGCCACGTTTCAGTGAGTTAAGAACATGTGGAAGATAGAAATGTCAATTAGAACATGACACATCTCACCTATCATAATGGGCCACGTGTTCGCTTCTAGTATTTCACCACATGGTACTCGAATTGAGAATGGTTAGTGGGGCCCCTGATGGTCGCAGGGGATGCATGGCGCCAGATATTGAAGCCCATAGACTTGACACTCTGAAAGAAATTGTTCATGAGTAGTGGGAGGAAGAAATCTTCGAAGTCCTGGAACCCTGAAGCCTGAAACCTGAAAGGCTAGAGTTAATATCGACCGTTGATCGGGAAATGACACTTGACAATAGATGTTGTAGTCTAGAGACTTCTCCCTCCGAAAGGATTGAGAGTATTGATAGTCCGAAATTCCCAAAGCCCGGAGTTGCGTAGTAAATATCAGTCGTAGGATGCTGGGAAGTCATGGACCATTGATCCACCCCACTTCATGAATTCACCAATGTGGCATTCCGGAAGTTTAGTTGTGAGGTGTGGAAAGTGAAACCTTTGAAGCTCCAGAGCCCCGAAGTTTCAAGGCTTCAGATAATTTCCCAACTATTAGCACTTAGTCGCAGTCGTGGTCAAATGAGAATTAAGGGCCGAAGAAAAGGAGCTAGCGCCCAAAAATTGTTGCAGAACAAAGCATGTATTAGAGATAGAAGCCTGAGGGGTTCTTGATCGACAAAGACCCGCAAAAAATGGAGTTGGATATTATTTTGTTGAACCATATTGGTCTATGTTATTCTGGAAAATTATTAAGTCTAATAGCCTGACAAAAATCCGATTGACTGCACATTTTGCAAAATTAACAATTGTCAGAACCGAACTGAATTGCTGCATAGTGTAGAGAAAATGGAGGAGGCACAAGATGCTTATAGTTCGGAGAATGATGCTAGAGGAATGGATGTCCATTTGGGAGTTGAAGGAACAAACTCCAATGGGCATGGAGAAGAAATAGATAAAGACGTGGGCATGATGAAAATTATTAAAAAAATGCAAAAAGAGGTCCAAATTCACCGAGCAGATAACAAAAAGGTTATGAGAGACAGGGAGAAATAAGGAGACTTCGATATGAATTTTATGCGGAGCCTGCAAAGAATTGAAAATAAATTGGATAAGGAAATTGGATCCAACAAATCAGGGAGCCATAGGTCCCCTGATGTGAAAAGGAGAGAAGCAAGTGGCAACAGTCATCACCAACACTCTCGAAGGCATTCTAAAGGAAGGCTACACAACAGTTCAATTCTATCTCCTACCAGAAGGCATAAGAGATCTGAAGTGGATGAACTGAAGGGTGAAATGAATAAGATCAAACCTCCTACTTTTGATGGAGAGCACCAGAAAGATGAATATGTTGACACATGGCTACTTGGCATGAGGAAATATTTCCAATTGCATAATTATTCCTCTCATGCAAAGGGAAGAATTGCAATCTATCGGCTGAAAGGAAAGGCATCCATGTGGTGGGATTAGCTTGTGCAAGTGAAACATGTCAGAGATAAGGATGTCACATGGAAGGGAATTCAAGAAATATTTTGAAAAGAAGTACTTAACCAAGAGATACTATGACAAAAAGATGAAAGAGTTCTTTGAACTTAAATTGGGCAGCATGACTATAGATGAATATGAAAGGATATTCCTAGAGCTATTGAAGTATGTCCCTTTCATTAAGGATGAGACAGTTAAGATCCAAAGATATCTGAGTGGGATCCCATATTTCATCAGTGATAAAATCCAATATGATGATCCCAAGACTCTAGAAGAAACTATAAGGAGAGAAAAATGATTATTTAATCAACAAAAAGGGAAACCTATTTTCCATAAGGCTTGGGAAGACAAGAGGAAGTTTAAAAAGGAGCAGAGGTAGAAGGGAAACAAGCCACCATTTTTCAGAAATAGTCCTCAGGGAAAACCAATTTTGAGAGAGCCTAGAATGGCTGAAGTAGGTGGGAAAAGGCCAAGGAAGACACCTATGCAATGTTGGGGTTGTAAAGAAGATCATAAGTATAGATATTGCCCTCACAAAAAGGACAAGGTGAGAGATGTTCACAATGTTCAGCAAGAATAAACATTAGAGGACATGGATATAAGAGTACCAAGGATCTATGCAGACCTAGAAAAGAAGCAAGGTGAGTTTCAATCACATATGATTGAAGTTGAAGGTATGATCAATAACCATGCCTTTACTATTTTAATTTACTCAGGGGATAGTCATAGCTATATATATCCTAAGGTAGTGGACATATTTCAATTACCAAGAAGAAAGCATGGGAAATATTGGCTAGTGCAACTGGCCACAGGAGCCAAGAGAAAGGTTGTTGAGTTGGTTAAATCATGTCCAGTGGGCATGAATGGACTGAGTACCAAGGAAGACATGAATATATTTTCTTTCAGATCATAGGATTTCCTAATTAGTGTGGATTGGTTGGACCAAAACCATGCCATATTAGACTGTCATAACAAGGCATTCACTTGCCTGGATGAGGAAGGAAATTGGAGAGCAATCCAAGGAATTCCCAGGGCAGTCACTATCCGGGAAATCTCAGCAATACAACTAAAGAAGTGTTACAGGAAGGGATGCCAAATACTTGTAGCCCATATGGAGGAAGCATCTAAGGATAAGGTGTCAAATACGAAGGATCATGCAATCCTGGAAGATTTTGAAGATGTGTTCAAGGAGGTACCAGGACTACCTCCAAAGAGAGATATTGATTTCTCTATAAATTTGATGCCTGGGGAAGCTCTAGTATCAAAGACTCCTTACAAAATTAGTACACTAAAGCTAAAGGAGTTGAAAATGTAGCTTGAAGAGCTTCTTAAGAAGGGGTATATATGCCCAAGTATGTCACCTTGGGGTGCCCCAGTCTTCTTCGTGAAGAAGAAATATGGGACCTTGAGACTATGCATCGACTTCAGGTAGCTAAATAAAGTAACTATAAAGAACAAATATCCTTTACCAAGGATTGATGATCTCTTCGATCGATTGAAGGATGCAAGGATATTTTCAAAGATAGATCTCAGGTCAGGATACCATCAAGTAAGGATTAAAGATGAAGACATCAACAAGACCGCCTTCAGGACAAGGTATGGTCATTATGAGTTCACAGTGGTGCCATTTGGGTTATCAAATGTGCCAGTTGTTTTCATGTGCCTAATGAATGTTGTTTTCCGAGAATATTTAGACAAGTTTGTCATTGTTTTTTTGGATGAAATCCTTGTATATTCCAAGTCGGAAGAAGAAAATGAGCATCATTTGAGGATGGTGTTGAAAATTCTAAGAGAGCATCAATTGTATGCCAAATTGAGAAAGTGTTCATTTTATCAAAACATAATTCACTATTTGGGGCATATCATATCTGAAGAAGGGATAACAGTGGACCATGAAAAGATTGTGGCCATTAAAGGTTGGACAACACCTAAAAATGTGACAGAAGTCAGATCCTTCATGGGTCTAGCTGGCTACTACAGGAGATTCATTCTGGGATTCTCAAGGATTTCCCACCCAATCAATTCCTTGCAAAGGAAGGGGAAGAAGTTTCAGTGGACTGAAGAATGTGAAAAGAGCTTCCAACAATTGAAGCAGTTGTTAACCAGTGCTCCGATTCTGAATATTGCAGATCCGAATGAACATTTCGTGGTTTGCACAGATGCATGCAAAGAAGCACTGGGTGGAGTTCTCAGCCATAATGGGTTTGTGATATGTTTTGAATCCAGTAAATTGAAAGAGTATGAAAGGATCTACACCACTCGTGAGTTGGAGTTGGAAGCCATAGTGCATGCTTTGAAAAAGTGGAGGCACTACCTCATGGGAAATAGGTTTGAGTTGAGGACAGACCATAATGGTCTGAAATATTTGTTTGATCAACCAACTTTGAATGCTAGGAAGAGTAGATGGTTGGAATTTCTTTGTGAGTATGACTTTGATATCAAGCACATCAAAGGAAAGGAGAACAAGGTGGTTGATGCACTCAACAGGAGAGTGCATGAACTACATGCTACAACCATTAGCATGTATCAGACATATCTTAAATGCAGAATTTATGAGATTGCAAAAGTTGATTTGCAGTACATGGAATTGGTAACAAAATTGCAGCAAGGTAAAATGCAGTAGAAAGATGGAAATTATGAATTGGAAATTGATGAAATTCTCTTGTACAGAAACAAAGTTTATGTACCCAATTCTCCTCAATTGAGGAGTGTGATTTTAAAACAAATGCACAATGTACCTTATGCGGGACACCCAGGATATCAGAAAATAGTTTCAGTAGTCAAGAGCCAATATTATTGGCCATGCATGAAAAGGGAGATTGTTGAATACATTTTTTTGGTCATGGTCATGGTCATGTTCATATAAGTACTCATATAAGTACTCTATTGGAAGAAGAAGAAAAACTTAACACTCACCTTATAGGTGAGGCTACATTTTTCTGTTGCACATATCCTTTATTCACTGTGAGACCTGCCTCTCCTTTAGATGGACAAAGAGAGAGGGAGGTAGAACTAGGGGCAAAGAGAAGGAGGCAAGGATGGAGAGAGAAAGAGGGGAAAAGAGAGAGTGATAGTGAGACTAAAAACAAGGAGAGAAAGAAATAGGTGGCATATGTAGGAGAGAAAGATATGAGAGATAGTGGGAGGGAGGGGGAGATATAGAGGGAGGAGGGGGGTAGAAAGAGAATGTGTTAGTGTGAGAGGGGGGAAGAGAAATAAATAAAGGGGGGATGGAAAAGGAGCCTTTGAGTGTGTGGGAGGAAGGGATAGGTAGAAAAGGATATGGGTAGAAAGAGAGTGAGTGGAAGGAGGAGAGAGATAGTGGGGAGGGGTAGATGTATGAGAGAGAGAGAGAGCAGAGACCTAGTGGGAGGGAGACGGAGGGAAGGAGGAGGGGGTAGAGAGAGAGTGAGACCGAGTGTGAGGGTAAGGGGGGAGATAGAGGGAATGGGGGGTAGAGAGATATAAAGAGAGAAATGGGCGGAGAGTAGAGGAGACAGAGGGAGGGGGATATAGAGTGATGGGAAGAGAGGATTACATTAAAATGAGATGGGGGGGAGGGAGATAAGGGCAAGGAAGGAAATAAGCAACAAGAGTAAAAGAGATATTAAGAGTCAGATGGAGAGATTAAGGGATAGGGTATAAACAAAGGGGGGTATATAAAGAAGGGGAGAGAGGGAGAGAGATAGGAAGAGAAGAAGAGAGGTTGAGAGTGATATGGAGAGATATATAGAGAGAGGTACAACGAAACATAGAGAAAGAGGGAAGAGAGAGAGAGTGAGAGTGAGACTAACAAAAAGGAGAGAGAGAGTGAGAGTGAGACTAACAAAAATGAGAGAGAGAGAGAGAGAGAGGATGAGGGAAGGAGGTGGGAGAGAGAGAAGGGGGGAAGGGAGGGAGGGAGGAGGGAAATAAATGGATGGAGGGAGAGAGAGAGAGAGAGGGGGAGAGATTCGAAGAGGGGAGATATAGAGAGGGAGTGGATGCAAGAGTGTGAGACATGGTGAGGAAAGTTCTAGGTCTAGGTCTAGGTCTGGTTCTTGACATGACTTGCCAGGTCTAGGTCAAGAGAATTTATTTCCTTATCATGCCTTTCCTTGCAATGTACCAATATTGCTAGAGTGCGAGAGTGTAGAAGGGAGAGAGAGGAAGACAAAGAGGGGAGGTAGAGAGTGAGTTTGATAGAGTGTGGGAGGGAGAGAGAGGAATACATAGAGGGGGGATAGAAAGTGTTGGATTACTGAGAGGAGGGGTGAATCAATAATAGATAAATTTAATCCTTTTTCACCATAAAATGAAAATGTTATATGAATGTAGCATTATCATCCAATAGTTACAGAGTAAATAAACAATGAACAAATGAGCAATCATACACATACACAATACACAAGTTTTTACGTGGAAACCAAAAGTGGGAGAAAACCATAGTGTGTTTTTTCTTATATGTATTTAAGAATTACATTCATTGGAAGCACCAACTTCCTTTGTTTTCCAGTTGCAACTGGAAGGAGGCTCCAACCCCCTAGTTTCTTAGGCTACAACCTCAGGGAAGCTCCAACTCCCCAATTCTCTGGCTACAACTAGAAGTATGCTCCAACCCCCTAGTTTCTCAGGCTACAACCTGAAGGAAGCTCCAACTCCCCAATTATTTGGCTACAACTAGAAGGAGGCACCAATCCCCTATGTTCTCCGGCTACAACCGGAAGGTGGCTACAAGCACCTGTCCTTGCCCCATCCAACCACCCTGAAATATAAGTAGAATGATGGAACCACTGTCACACTATCACTGTGAGATATATTGTTGTAAACCTATACCAATAAACCATTAATCAACCTGTACCATAAACAAGTGCATCAACCATGCACCGACCTATACCAAATAACCTATAATCAACCTATACCATAAACAAGTGCATCAACCATGCACCAACCTGTACCATCAACGAGTGCATCAACCATGCACCAAATATGTATCAATCATGCATAAAATACACATAAACTATGACTCATCAAGATGTACCAACATCACTAACTATAGACATCATGTATGTGCCAACTCATCAATTACTTGTCTCAATCATGTACCTAACATGTACCTCAACCAAAATCCCTCATCAATTTCATCATCCAAACCTGATTTGTAACTCTGTAACAGACCTGATGTATATGATCACATACATGCAAACCTTCCTTAAATTTAACAACAAGAGACTAGCATTTTCATCAAAATTTAATTTAGTCTCACATGACTAATTTTGGATTAGTCAACAACCCTAACTTGCAATAAACATAACTATGTACCTATAATGAATAAAGATTTGAAAATAGTACACAATGTTCTTCAGTGTATTTTATGAAATTCCTCCAGGTTTCACTACTTGGATCCTCTCAGAAAAGGAGTTATAGCAAAAATGGCATACCATATTGAATCTATCTTATTCTAGAGAGTGAACTTGTAGAGCATGCCCCACACAAAATATTTGTTGTATGAATATGAAAATTGTACACAGAATACTATAGACTGTACTATAACCAATACATTTGGTCTTATTGAATTTGGATATGTTATGAATAATTTATGATGTTTTTACTCGAAACACTTGTTTTAGACTAGTTTCAGGACTAACCACAAACCCTATTTTCCATGGAGTGTAACTCCAAAAGTACAATGACCCACAAGCTGAAATTTGTATGAAAGATATTTGGATATGTTTCCTCAATGGCCTCCCAATTTCTTGGTCTGAATCATTCTATAAAAAAGGTTATTGTGAAAATGGTGAGATGACCTGTAAATAACATACCTTAGAAAGCATCATCAAAAGAATTTATCCTCCCTTGAATTTCAACCTTTTTTACTTCACCTTCCCTCTGAAATTCGGCTTAGATATCCTTGGGTTATTTCAGTCACTTGTAGATAATCAATATGCTAAAGTGTGATTAAAAATGAGAGACCCTTTCCTCTTATTTATACTTTCATGTAGCTTCGTCAAGGGGTTACCTTCTAACTATCACAACCCACTTTCCTTATTTTAGGGCTAACCCACTTCTAACCACTTGTAAACTTAGCAATTTCTCCATTAACTTTATTATTTAAACAATTTATTTTGTATTCCCTTTGACTTATAGTACACTCATCACTTCACTTTATTATTTAAATTACCTTCTAACCATCTTAACCCACTTTCCTTATTTTAGGGCTAACCCACTTCTAACCACTTGTCCACTTAGTAATTTCTCCATTAAATTTATTATTTAAATAATTTCTTTTGTATCCACTTTGAATTATAGTACACTCATCACTTCACTTTATTATTTAAATAAATTCTTCTTTGCAACCACTTTGACTACTTTGACCTTTTGGGGCTTCTAGATGACTCATGAGGGTTCTCCAACTTCACATGGATATAACTCTTTAACCGTGAGGAGTTATATGATGTTCCACATGCCACCAAAAATGGCATGACATGCAGTATCCATCTAGAATAGTCTTACGTTAAAATATATAAAAACTCATACCATTATGCATCAAACAAAATTAGGTCCATTACCCAAGCCATTGTGCTACCAGACTTTCTTCAAGGGTTGACATCAATGAAAACCAACCCAATTAATCAACAATATCCCCCCTTGTCATTGATGGAAACACTCTGATGCAATATTGAATTCATGTCACTCATGCTCCCCTTGTGACCATCGCTCCCCCTGGAACCATGCCTTTGTGCTCTGCATCTGATAAATATCTCCCCCTTTGTCATCAATGGAAAATGTATCTTTCCATCCGGGGATGCTCCCCTAACTGAACTGTCCTTGGGGATACTTCCACTGACTGAAATCTTCCTGAAACGGATCTCCCAACCTGGACTGTTCTATCTATGGTGCTTCCTCATGTAAATCTAAGACATATAATATAAGCATTCAAAAACATTCATTTTGGAGTAGAAATTACTCTGAGTCTTTGGCGAAGATACTCAAAGGCTTCCCATGGAAGCGATTTTTTAAAGATGTATGCCACTTGTTCTTTTGTGCCCACATACTCAACTCTGATGTTCTTCTCTGCAACCTGTTCTCGTAGAAAGTGATACTTTATTAGAATGTGATTTGTCTTGGAGTGCATCACAGGGTTCTTTGAGATACTAATGGTGCTTGTATTATCACAATAGATTGGAATGGGCTCATCATACTCAACCTGTATATCTGTTAGAGTTTGTTTCATCCATAGAACCTGTGTACAACATGCTTCTACTACAATATACTATGCTTCGGCTGTAGATAAGGATATTGATGATTGTTTCTTTCTTAGCCATGATACTAAACACTCACCCAAGTAGAACGCTGCTCCACTGGTGCTTCGTCAGTCATCAATGCAACCTGCCCAATCTGCATCTATGTAGGAAATAAGTGATACATCCTTTCCTTTTGGATACCATAATCCAAACTCTTATGTTCCTTTAAGATATCTAAAAATCCTCTTCATTGCTAATACATGTGATTCCTTTGACGTTGCTTGAAATTGTGCCACCTGTACAATTTCCTGCATTACATCTGGTCTATATGATGTCACATATATTAAGATACCAATCATTGACATGTATTGCCTCTGGTCTATAGATTTTGAATCATCATATTTGTTCAACTTGCAACTGGTTTGCATAGGAGTGATAACTAGTTTGCAATCTTCCATTCTGAACCTCTTTAGCATTTCTATGATATACTTAGTTTGAGAAATAAAAATTCCTTGGTTTCTTTGATGTATCTGAAGACCCATAAAGAAGGATAATTCTCCAAGTAATGACATTTCAAATTCATTCTGCATTTCCTTTGCAAATTTTCGACTTAACCTGCCATCGATACTTCCAAAAATAATATCATCAACATAAACTTCAATTAATAAAATACTATCATGAGTTACCTTGATGTAGAGGTTGTTGTCCACACTTCCTTTTCTGAACCCTACTTGCTGTAGATATTTATCCAGTCTAGAGTACCATGCTCTAGGAGCTTGTTTTAGACCATACAAGGCCTTCTCAATTTACACACATAATCTGTGTTCTCTGACAATTGAAATCCTTTTGGTTGTTCGATGTAGACTTCTTCTTCAAGTTCCCCATTCAGAAAAGATGATTTCATGTCCATCTGATACACTTTAATATTCTTGGAGCATGCATAAGCTAAAAGAAATCAGATTGCTTCCATTCTGGCAACTGAGCAAAATGTCTCTTCAAATTCGATTCCTTAAACATGTGTATATAATTTACATATAAATCTAGCTTTATTCCTTGTAACCTGTCCATCTTCATTCAATTTATTTCTAAATACTCACTTTGTTCCAATCACATTCTTATTCTTTGGTATTGAAACCAATTCCCAAGTGTCATTCTTCTCTCTTTGATATCGCATTTGCTTCCAAATATTTTGAAATGCTTCACATTTGCTGGTCTTCCTTTCCATAGCTCATATGGAGTTTTATCATTGTTGTTTTTTAGAATTACGTTGTTTTGAATGTGAACTGTTGTATGCACTGCATGTGTCCAAACAATATCTGTCAATTTGGAATCCATTAGCATTGTTCGATCCATTTCCTGTGTAATTAACATCCATACTATTCCTTTGTCTCTGAACCACTCTCTGAACCAATCTATGAATCCATTCTCTCGTCCACTGTCATATATTTATCTAAACCTGCTAAGTGTTCTTAAAAATCCATCTCTGTCCATATTGTCCAAGACTCTACTGCACAACTGTCCATAATGATGACCCATTTATTACTATACTATCATGAAGTCTTCACTACTACAACTATCGAACTGTACTTCTTCTAACTAACTGCTATGGATCTGTCTACTCAAACTCTGCAAGCTACTCGAATGATGGTTCTTTGGTATGTCACAACTATTACATAGACTCCTCCCCCTGTCTAATATTCATGTTACCTAGGAGTCTCTAAGATGGATGGATCATAAAAATTCCTTCTCTGATGTGTATTCATCATCATCTTCATTGGTAGATTCATCATCTCTCTGAGCTTTGACTTCTTTGTTTCTGTCTGTGGATTCATCTTTCACCACAATTCCTGAAAGTACAATCTCTTGAAAATCTTTTCCTTTCCTTCTTTGATTTCAGTTATTTTCCAAACCTTTCTGTATGTGACATATTTATTTTTCTCTGTAGAATTTTATTCATCTCATTTTATTTCCAATCTTGCGATCTCTGGAACCTGATCTTTGTTCACTTGTTCTTCGTTTTTTCTTATCCATACTTTCTTATATCTTATATCAATTTTCTCTTTCATGGAAGTATCGATCATGATTTTACAGTCACTAGCTATGTGTCCATAGTTATGACATTTTTAAAATTCAATGTTATGTGGGGCCACATCAAGATTTCTTGCTTGAACATTTCTTTTATAATCCCTACAATCTGCAACCTTATGTCCAAAAATAGTACAATGAAAACAATGACCATAAAATAATTTTTCCTACCTGGGAGTGAATGATCTTCTTTGTGGTGTAGTCCTTCTGAATTTATTCCTTGACTAATCATGATCATGATTGAATCTTCTTTGTGGCTTGAACATGGATGGTCTTCTTGAAGATATATCTTCAATAGTTTTCTTAGATTTTGTTGACCATGATTCTTTCCTTTGAGTACTTCTGCATAACTCTTTTTATTTCCTTCATTCTTCTTTTCTAGCAACCTAGAGTGCTTCTCTTAATTATCTATAACCGATGTGGGTTTTTTTGTCTCTTCAATGTTGTTGTTGAGATTGACGATTTTACTTGTCAATGTGACAACTTTTTCTTCAAGATTCTCAAACTCTTCTTCTTTATTCATTATCTGAGACTTCATGACTTCTTATGTTCTTTTCGCTTCTTCAAGCTGAATTTTTAATGTGATTATTTCTTCTTCAATTCCTTTCTCTACTTGACCAAACTCTGCCTCAAGCTGGTTTATATTGTTGGTTATTTCCTTAAGATGATATGTCAATATCTTCTCTCTCATTTCTTCTTCTTCCTTCTGTGTTGCTATGTTGGATTCCAAATACTTATTTTCATATTCAAGATTTTCTTGGATATTTCTGGCTTCTTATCGCTGAGTTCTTAAGTTCTCGATGGCCTGTTGGGATTCTTAAAAAATGTGAACACTTTCCTTTTATTTCATCAATTCTTTCTTGAATGACTTGTTTTCTTCGCTTAGTTCATCTGAAGCACTAGTCAATTCTGATTCATAATTGAATTCCTTTTCAATTAGTTTTTCTGTCCCATTTCCATCATGGCATTCTATTTCAAGATGTCCATGTTTTTCACAATTAAAGCATTTAAACAGCATACCTCTCGTGATTATGTACTCTTCATCTTCTAAATCTGTTTGACATGGTGAACATAATTCTTCTTGATATGTATTTGCATATTCTTTGTCATTTTATGAATCTGTGATGGGTGAAGAATATATGTCATGTAACTTATCCCAAAGTTCTTTGGCTAATGAACATTTACCAACCTTTTCTCTTACCAGATTAGGTAATTCTTCCCAGATGAAATCCATTGCTATTTTTTTATTCTTCTTCAATTCCTTCTTGGATGCAGTCTTTTCCCCTTTTGAACTATCGTATCCTGTAAAAATTGATAGCCAAATATAATGTCCCTGTGTCTATAAAAATACTTTCCTCCTTCTGCTCCACATCTCATACTTTAAACCATTCTGAACATTAAAAATTGGCTCCAACCCCCTAGTTTCTCGGGCTACAACTTGAAGGAAGATCCAACTCCCGAATTCTCTGGCTACAACAAGAAGGAGGCTACAACCCCCTATGTTCTCCGGCTACAACTGGAAGGTGGCTACAACCACCTGTCCTTGCCCCGTCCAATCGTCCTGAAATATAAGTAGACTGATGGAACCATTGTCACACTATCAGTGCAAGATATACTATTGTAAAACTGTACCAATCAACCTGTAATCAACATGTACCATAAACAAGTGCATCAACCATGCACCAACTTGTACCAAACAACCTATAATCATCATGTACCATAAACAAGTGCATCAACCATGCACCAACTTATACCTCAACCTATACCATCAACAAGTGCATCAACCATGCACCAAATATGTACCAATCATGCATAAAAAACACATAAACTATGACTCATCAAGATGTACCAACATCATCAACTATACACCTCATGTATGTGCCAACTGATCAACTACTTGTCTCAACCATGTACCTCAACCAAAAGCCCTCATCAATTTCATCACCCAAATCTGATTTGTAACTCTGTAACAAACATGGTGTATATTATCACATACATGAAAACCTTCCTTCACTTCAACAACAAGAGACTAGTATTTTCATTAAACTTTACTTTAGTCTCACATGACTAATTTTGGATTAGTCAACAACCCTACCTTGCAATAATCATAACTATGTACCTGTAATGAATAAAGATTTGAAAATAGTATATAATGTTCTTTAGTGTATTTTATGCAATTCCTCTAGGTTTCACTACATGGATCCTCTCAGAAAATGAGTTATAGAAAAAATGACACACCTTATTGAATTCTAGATTATTCTAGAGAGCAAACTTATAGAGCATGCCTCACACATAATATTTGTGGTATGGATCTAAAAATTGTACACAAAATACTGCATATTGTACTATAACCAATACATTTGGTCTTACTGAATTTGGATCTGTTATGAATAATTTATGATGTTTTTACTCAAAACATATGTTTTAGACTAGTTTCAGGACTAGCCACAAACCCTATTTTCCATTGAGTGTAACTCCAAAAGTACAATGACCCACAAGTTGAAATTTGTATCACAACTACTTGGATATGTTTCCTCAACAAACTCCCAGTTTCACGGTCTAAATCATTCTAATTTTTTTTTTATTGTAAAAATGGCAAGATGACCTGTAAATAACATACCTTAGAAAGCATCATCAAAAGAATTTATCCTCCCTTAAATTTCGACCTTATTTACTTCACCTTCCATCTGAAATTTGGCTTAGATATCCTTTGGTTACCTCAATCACTTGTATATATTCAATATGCTCAAGTGTGATTAAAATTGAGAGACCATTGCCTCTTAGATATACTTTCATGTAGCTTCATCAAGGGGTTACCTCCTAACCATCTTAACCCACTTTCCTTATTTTAGGACTAACCCACTTCTAACCACTTGTCCACTTAGTATTTTCTAAATTAACTTTATTATTTAAATAATTTCTTTTGTATCCACTTTGACTTATACTACACTCATCACTTCACTTTATTATTTAATTTACCTTCTAACCATCTTAACCCACATTCCTTATTTTAGGGCTAACCCACTTCTAACCACTTGTCTACTTAGTAATTTATTTATTAAATTTATTATTTAAACAATTTATTTTGTATCCACTTTGACTTATAGTACACTCATCACTTCACTTTATTATTTAAATAATTTCTTCTTTGCAACCACTTTGACTACTTTGACCTTTTGGGGCTTCTAGATGACTCATGAGGGTTCTCCAACTTCACATGGACATAACTCTCTAATTGTGAGGAGTTATGTGACATTTCACATACCACCGAAAATGGAATGACATGTATTATACATCTAGAATAATATTACCTACAAATATGTCAAAACTCATACCATTATCCATCAAACAAACTTGGGTCCATTACCCAAACCATTGTGCTACCAGACTTTCTTCAAAGGTTGACATCAATGAAAACCAACCCAATTATTCAATAGAAAGTGTGTGTGCGGGAGTATGAGAGGTATAAAAAGAGGGAGGTAGAGAGAGGTAGACAAAGAGGAGAGGTATAGAGTGAGTGTGTTAGAGTGAAGAAGGGAGAGAGAGGAAGACATAAAGGGGGGATATAAAGTGTGTGTGTGAGAGTGTGGGAGGGAGAGAGTGGAAGACAAGGAGGGGAGGTAGAGAGTGAGTGTGTTAGAGTTTGGGAGGGAGAGATATAGGAAGACATAGAGGGGGGATAGAAAGTGTGTGTGGGAGGGAGAGAGAGCAAGGCA
Organism: Picea engelmannii; assembly: GCA_009831015.1. NCBI lineage: Eukaryota > Viridiplantae > Streptophyta > Pinopsida > Pinales > Pinaceae > Picea > Picea engelmannii. The sequence continues at coordinate 68,356 of ML803034.1, forward strand.
TAGAAGGGCAGTAGAGAGAGTGTGTGAGAGCGTGAGAGGGAGAGATAGGAAGATAGAGAGGGGGTAGAGATATTGGTAAATGTAGGAGAGAGGGGTAGATGTAGGAGGTGAGTGTGTTAGAGTTTGGGAGGGAGAGATATAGGAAGACATAGAGGGGGGATAGAAAGTGTGTGTGGGAGGGAGAGAGAGCAAGGCATAGAAGGGCAGTAGAGAGAGTGTGTGAGAGCGTGAGAGGGAGAGATAGGAAGATAGAGAGGGGGTAGAGATATTGGTAAATGTAGGAGAGAGGGGTAGATGTAGGAGAGATAGAGGAGAGATAGTGGGAGGGAGGGGGAGAGAAAGAGGAAGGAGGGGGGGAGAGAGAGAGTGCGTGAGAGTGTGAGAGAGGGAGAGAGGAAGATAAAGAGGAGGGGTAGAGAAAAAGAGGGAGGAGGGGTGAGAGAGAGAAAGAAAAATACAAGGGGTAGATACAAAGTGTGAGATGGAGGGAGAGGGATATAAAGAAGGAGGGTAGAGAGAGGGATAATGAGAGGAAGGGAAGAATATATGGAGACATAGAAGAGGGGATAGAGAGAGAGTGAGAGGAATGGGATACATAGGGAGACAGAGAGGGAGAATAAAGAGAGAAAGAGGGGAATAGAGAGTGAGAATGAGAATANGTGGAAGAGACATGGAAGAGAGAGAGAGGGGGGCGGGAGGGGAATAGAGAGGGAGAGGGTGTGAGAGTGTAAGGCATGTCAAGGTAAGTTCTAGGTCTTTCCATGCCTTGTGATGTCTAAGTCCTGCCATGTCTAAGTCTTACCATGTATAGGAGTGTGAGGGAGAGAGAGATAGATAGACATGGGGAGTAGAGAGGGAGAGTAAGAGGGGGATAAAGAGGTGGGGTAGATGTAGGAGAGGGAGGAGAGAGAGAGAGATATAGAGGGGAATGACTTATAAGAGTGTGTGTGTGTTCTTAGAGTGCGTGTCTGCTCCTAGAGAGCATGCACATTCCTAGAGTGCATGCTTGCTCCTAGAGAGCGTGCATGTTTCTAGAGTGTGTGCCTTCTCCTAGAGAGTGTGCACACTCCTAATAACGTGCACGCGTTCTTTTGAATTCAATTTTGTTGGGAAGGATTAATAAGGTGTATTCCAACTTGGTTGGCTCGGATTTAGGTTCAAAATGACAAACCTATTGGTTCGGTTTGCAAATTGATAAAAACCTCTATTTTGTGAATACCCCTCTATATCTTTGTATTTGATGTTATTTTTATACAGGCTAAACGATTCATTTTTTGAAGAAACTATAGAAATAGATAGAGTCAGCTATGCATATTTCATATATATATATATATATATATATATATATATATATATTTTAAAAAATTGATATTTTTTACTATTTTTAATCTATTTTTTCTTCACATATATCAAAATCCTAGAATACATACCTCTCTTATTTCTGTTATAACTTTTGTCGGCTTAACCATTTCTCAAATGAGTTATATGCAACACTAGAGGAGATGATACTTATGATATAAAACAAGCAAAAAAAATTTTGATCATGTTAAGACCCACTTACCCTACACGAACAAAAGACATTGTAATTTCACGCATATGTTGACTTTGATAATTTAAAAAATATATAAAATTAATATTAAAATTTCCAAAAAATACACAACACAATGAAAACGGGTTCTCTACAAGTTTACAGTTTTTGGAATAAAATTTGATCATTAAGATACTCAACATCTGCATGAACAAAAACATATACCCTATATTTTGTTGGAAAAATGAGATACCATTGTTAGAAAAAAACAAATTTGACCTAGTTATTCACAATGAATATGAATAAAATTTGTATATTCAAAAAGATAATTCAATTTCCTACGTTTCATATTCTTACACCATATTCAAATTCATTGTAAAAGTACCTTGAATAATCCTTCCAAGTTAACAGATTGTTGTTTTTCCAGGTTTGCATTACTACTAATGCATCATGAGATACCATCATTAGCTTGCACTCACCCATATGGTTCAATAAATGTTAGAGGATGAAATCATTCAACCTAACCAAAGTGATTTCTCATCACCAATGGTGATGGTTTGCAAAAAGGGTGATTCATGGCCTATGTGTCTAGTTTATAGAGAGCTCAATAAGATTACCATTAAAGATAAGTTTGATATTATTATCATTCATGAATTATTAGATGCATTACATGGATGAATTTTCTTTTCTAACTTGTATCTTCATTTAGGTTATGATCAAATTAGAATAAGGGAACAAGAAATTTCCATAACAACCTTTACGAAACCTAAAGGTCATTATGATTTCTTGGTGACACCAAAGCTTTACTAATGCACCTTCCACATTTTAAATCTTGATGAATTACGTTTTCAAACCATTACTTAGAAATATTGTATTATTATTTTTTGATGATATACTAACACGAGACAAATTTTGAGGTCCAAAATGGGCCTCCTAATGAAAATAATAAAATTTAAGAGTTATGAATTTTCAAAGCAAAAGAAAAAAACTACATTTTTTTTTCATATTTTTTACTTATCTCCTTATGGATTTACTCAAATTTCAAATGTAGGCACTCCTTGGATGTAGAATTGAAATTTGCATTCAATGAATACCCACACTACTGTTGGGTCTCTATTTTGTCATATTTTCTATCGTTTAAACCATCCTTTTGAACACATCATTTCACACATTTACCACCATTCCCACCATATATCTTCACGAAAACACCATAATATACCTCCATATGCTCAAAGTGGTTTGTTATCATTTATTTCATTTATTTTTAATAAATTAAGAAGAATTATGCTTGATTTTACTAATGAGGGTTTACACAAAAATTTCTTGTAGTGAGAGAGCAAATGACTTCCAAGGTTGACATATCTACACAACTCCAGGTGAAATTCTGTTGGCATGGTTTTATGATGTTCAATTCATACCCAGCTCGATTCTCCAGCCTCCACCTCTCATTCAAAGACTCGATCAACCATATACCAAGTGGAAATGAATAATGATCTTCAAGCGTGATTTCTATAGTGACGAAGATGAATCCAAAGATTCATTGACATGATGTTTGTGCAGAATGAGCCTAATTAGCTGAAGCATGAGTGGAATTTCCAAAGAATGCATGATTTGGGATATCTAGCCATTTTTCTAATGATGAAATGCCCATATTTCTTATTGTGGTTGGATTTAGAGTAGCAAGTTCTATGGTTGGGTGGAGAGTCACCCCCCACATTTTTGGAACAAAATTTATGAAATCTTCAATTTATAGGTACATTAGATTCTTTCAACATGTAAACTCCTCTCCTCTCACTATTACTCCCATAAGTTGTGTAAGTTTACTATGTTAGAGATCAATGCTTCTTTTATTCTTGTGTATATAACTTTCACCCAATAGATAGGGCCATTACACCTTACCCCCATAGGAGAAAAATTATTTACTTATCAATATTTTCCCGTAAGATGTGTAATTTTTTAAGTTTCCTATGTTAGAGATCAATTCTATTATTATTCTTGTGTACATAATTTTCATCCAATAGATACCATTAAACCTTATCTTCATAGGAGAAAAATTATTAACTTATTATTATTTTCTCATAACAAGGGTGGGGTGCGATGAGCTATATAAGAAAATATTAATAAGTTTTCTCTTATGCAGAAAACCTTAAAAAAAATCTCTTATAAGGATGGGGAGAGATATATGAGAAAAATTATTAATGTTTTCTTCTATATCTGCCCACCCCAATAAATTTTCTCTTATATCTAGGTCAAGTGCACCCTCATTAAATGTTGTATTCTCTATATACCCCATCTAAGCCTCATGATAAAAATTGATAATGTTTTTTCCTAAATCTTTGAAGGGTAAATATACTTAAAAAAACATTAATAACTTTTCTCCTATATCTCCCTCCCTCTATAACATAAGATCCCTCTATAACATAAGAGAAAACATTAGTAACTTTTTTCCTATATTTTTCTTTGTATCTCCTTCCATAATATATTTGATCCAAGTGGATATCAGGGGCCACCCACCTTTTCCAAATGGCTCAAAACAGTTTTCTGGCCATTTTGGCAATTTACTATTTTTAGCAGGTTTTCACTTCCGGGGCCATTTTGAGGGCCTAAATGAAGTTTTTTCGAGATCGAGTTTCTC
>ML803034.1:80340-95111 GCA_009831015.1 Picea engelmannii
GGGGAAATGGGGGAGAGAGAGGGGGGGAAGAGGGACACAAGGAGAGAGGGTAATAGGGGGAAGAGAGAGAGGGGGGGGAAGAGGGACACAAGGAGAGAGGGTAATAGGGGGAAGAGAGAGAGGGGGGGCGGAGTGAGGTCGGACAAAAAGATAGGAAGATAGAGGGAGGGAGGGAGGGAGGGAGGGAGGGGGGAAAAGAGAGAGAGAGATGATTATTTTTGTTAGTAGGAGCGCACACACTCCTATTGATAATAACACACACATGTTCTTTAGGAATGCATGCACATTCCTAAAGTGCATCACACTATTTGAATTTAATTTTTTTTTGGAGGGAGTCACAACTCTAACATATGTTTTTGTTGAGTTGACTACCTAGGATTTAGGTTTGGGATGACAAACCTAGTGGTTCAGTCTGCAAATACATAAAAACCTCAACCTTTATGAATTCCTCTCAATATATCTGTCTTTGATGTTACTTTTCTATAGGCTACGCAATTAAGTTATTGACAAGACTACATACACATATGGAGTTGGCTTTGCAGATTCGAAATATACATTTAAAAAAAAGTTGATAATGTTTATTATTTTTAATCTATTTTTTTCTTAACATATATCAAAATCCTAGAATACATACCTCTCTTATTTCTACTATGACTTTTTCTCGGCTTAACCATTTCTCAAATGAGTTATATGCGGCATTAGAGACCAATACCTATGACCTAAAACAAAAAAATGTTTTGATCATGTTAAGACCCTTTTAGCCTGCACAAACAAAAGACGTTGTAATTTCAGGCATATGTTGACTTTGATAATTTAAAAAAATAAAAAATTAATAATAAAAAATTTCAAAAAATACACGACACAAGGAAAACAGGTTCTACAAGTATACAAGTTTTTGGAATGAAATTCCATTGTTAGGACACCCAACACCTACACGAACAAAAACATATACCTTATATTTTGTTGGAAAATAAAATACCACTATTAGAAAATATCAAATTGGACCTAGTTATTCACAATGTCTATGAATCAAAGTTGTATATTCGGAAATCTAATTCAATTTCCTACATTTCATCTTCTTACACCATATTCAAATTGATTGTAAAAGTACCTTGAATAATCTCTCCAGGTTAACATATTGTTTTCTTTCCAGGTTTGCATTTCCATTAACATGTCATGAGAGACCATCATTAGCTTGCACTCACCCCTAAGTGTTAACTTTTAACAAGATTGTCTAAGTATACAAGTGAATTGCATAGAGTTACAGTGTGATTCACCTATAGCCTAGAATGAAGTATGGGTATGCTCTAGGTGAAGAGGCATAGTTCAAATGAAGTATTATTGGTGTTTCCAAGAAGCCAAGTAAGAACCGTCACACATTCACATGCCCTTAGGAGGTGAATGATTGCAATATCTGAATATGCATCTCGTAGGGTCATGACATGTCGTATCAAATCTTGTTCATTGTATATTTTGAAGTAGGGTTGGTGATATCTTCACCACTATCTCTATAATAGGTGGTATCCGAGTATATTTTTCTCTTCCCCTCTACTGCAATCAAAATGATGGTGTTGAGGTGTACTGTAAATGGTTTTGCAGTTTGTTGCTAAGATATTTCAGTGCGAAGATTTGTAGACTTGGTGAACAGTTCGGTGGAGTGAACTGGTTCATCATAGAAACTTTCAATCAAACTTACTACATAGGTTTTGATTGACAATGCGATGGAAGGTTGATTTGGGAACACACTTTGGATAAACCGAGAGCATTGTTCATGGTGAGATGAAGCACTTGGATAGGGTGGGTGATCACATGAATCATCACAGTACTTGTCATAGATTTGACTGCAGAGGCAGTTGGGTGTATACCTTGGTGAATGGTTCAACAAGGTGGGCTATTTTGTTGCAGGTTGTTTGAGAAAATTCCTTTGTCCTTACACAAACCAGGGAACAAAGTTATTGAGGGTGAAATGAGCACTTGGATGTGTATATGACTGTAGGACTCATTGCAGACATGTAACAATGTTGAGGAGTTTTTCAGAAATCTTGGGAATGTGAAGTGACTTGGATCAGGTCGCAAAGAGCTATAGTAGTGGGATAATTATGTGGGACAAGTGACAGTGAAGCTTGGACAAAGACAAAATAACTCACCAATATAAGATTCAAATGGACGATGCAAGTGACGAAGCTTGGAAGGTCAAGAGAATTAGTCTGGATAAATGTTTCAAGAAACTCTAAGAGGCTTTGGAGAGGATGGATTAATTCGATGCACAAATAGAGTCCAAGATCATGAAATTGAAGGAATTAACTAGGGGGGTTGAGGAATTAAATCGGGGGAATAAGAATTTGATTATGGATATGTTGGGAGCTCTCTGAGATAAGAGTATCCAACATGAAGGTAGCGCAACAACAAAGGATCATCCTAAGAAACACGTGAATAAATATAGGTTGATTGAGTGTTATCTCTATTCACAAAATCAATTTGTGAGTAACTTTCCAATGCAAGGAAGGTTGACTTTGTTGTTTGAGAAAGAGGAGGTTCGATTCAAACTAATAGGGAAAGATCATGAACCCTTGACAGAGATGGTTCAAGTGAAAAAACTAGCATAAGAAATGAATGAAGTCATGGAAATGTTGGTGGAATGCATGCAGGAGTTCAAGACAAGAGGTCAAGGACATTTTTTACAAAGTGAAGAAGTTGAAGGACTCTTCTTTGTGAACATAATATCAAGTGAGTTGAATATGACATCTTTGGTTGACACCAATGAAACCCACATTTTTGTGAATGAACAATCCACAACATCTCTTCACCGCAAAATTGAGAACTGCTCTGGAACATGTAAAGTGTTGAATTTAGTAATGATGTCGGTGATAGGGATTGTTCGTTCAACATTATTGAAAGTGGGGGAGTGGTTTGGAAACATGGATATGTTTGTATATCCATTGCAATATCATGTGATGATATTGGGTTGGACTTCCTCAGGCTTTCCAAAGTAGCTCCACTCATTCACGAAAGTTTCTTAGTATTCCTGGATGAGGCCATAACAACAATTGCACCCTTGATGAAGAAAAGGAAGCTCTGATGGATTCTTATGATTTTTGTGATCAAGTTGGTAGAAGGAGTCAGTGGAATCATGGACAAGCCTTGAAACGTGACAAAGAAGCAAGAATTCATCCACACTACAACATCTCTAAGTATCCTAGGGAAAGAAGAGCAATAGCTCACAACGATGAATACTCCAATGAATATAGCCATGGGGAAGGTTGTTCGATTGAGGAAACTATAAAACCATGAACATGAGTGTAGGAGATCGTTGGGTTAAAGCAATCACCAAAGATGGTATAAAAAAATTGATACTTGTATGTTGGGACTTGGCTTCACAAGGAGATGATTACTACGTGTATTTCAAATTGATAGGTGATAGTCTTATTTATTTGGTCTTGTATGTGGATGATATGTTGTTGATAGGAAATGACAAGAATATTATCCAGGATGTGAAAAATCAGTTTTCCTCTAAATTTGACATGAATGATATTGGTTCTGCAAATTCTATTTTCAGCATGGAAATTAAAAGAGACTGAGGAAACATGAAAATCTAGTTAAATCTGAGGAAATATGTCGAGAAAATATTACAACGGTTTAATATGAAAGAATGTAAATTGGTCATGGTTCGTATTCATGTGGGTGTAAAGTTATCTGCAAATTTGTGTCCCAAGACACAAGAATAGGAAGAGGACATGTCTTGTGTTTCATCTACTAGTGCAATTGGCAGTTTGATGTACAAAATGATCTGTACTATACCAAACATTGTACATGAAGTGGGAGTTTTGAGCAGGTATATGTCAAAACCAGGGAAGGAGCATTGTACAAAAATAAAGAGGGTTTTCAGGTATTTTTGTGGTACTACTAATTATGGATTATGCTACCAAGGAAGACCGGGATTGGATAGAGTGTTGGACATACATGGGTTTGTTGATGAATACTAGGTTGGATATCTGGATCACATAATATCTACAAGTAGGTATGTGTTTAACCTATTTGGTGGAGAAAATAGTTAGATGAAAAAAAGATATGCTTTAGTAGTAGTATCAACTACATAATCTGAACACATGGAAACCACTCATGTAATAAATGAAGCAGTATGGTTACAAATATTGTTCTCAGGTATTGGGTTGGTACAACAACCGGTAAGGATAGATTGTGTCAGTTAGAGTGCAATCTTCTAGGAAAAGAATCTGGCTTATCATTCAAAGACAAAGCATATTGATTTTCAGTATCAATTTTTGAGAGACATGGTTGAAGATAAGAATGCATTGTTGATGAAGTAAGACACTCCGAAGAATGTTGTAGATTCATTGAAAAAATATGTGAGCATTGAGAAGTTCTCTTGGTGTAGAGAAACAATGGGCATTGTTGCCATGGATTGTTGACTATGTAATCTTGTGATCGTGGGATATTGTTGGGTATGATTTATATTATTTACACAACCAAACCCACGCATTTTGTTGCAACGGGCACATGGGAGGGGGGGGAGCTGTATTGGGGGTGGAGCCCCGTAAAAAACCGTAAAAAAAATATTTGGCGATTTATTGTGTCCAGTTTTAGTGATTTTTCAGAACACGATTTTCATTGATGGTTTTCTAATTCCGATTAAAGAATTATGGGTGTTGAATAATCCAAGTCAATGGATTAGGAGTTTTGGATGCCAAGATATCATATATATATTGTATTGTAAGCACTGAAGAAAGATGATGAACAAAGAAATAGAGGTGCAACTCTAACAGGTTGCTGGATTTTCCATTTTGGATTTCCAAGGTAAAATAACTATGTAATGTGTGTGTGTGTGTGTGTGAGAGAGAGAGAGAGAGAGAGAGAGAGAGAGGAGATTTTTTTCTGTTTTTTTTAAGAATATGTTTGTAGTAATTAATTGTACAAGGTTAAAATCTACAAATAATATTTTCTAAAAAAGTCTATCTTGTTATTGTAATATTTTCTATTACAAGTCTCATAGGTCCCATTTCCCATTGCTTTGAAAATGCTTGTTGTAGTTTAAACATAATCTGGTTCTTGGATTCATTGGATTGATTTTTGTATTGTAAGTGAAAATACCATGTCAAAATTATTTCCACTATATAATTCATAGTATTATAAATATTTTTCCCTATCATTAACTTCTAGCACCACTGCAAATCAACTTAATACCAATTCATTATCATTTAAATCCTTTCTATTTTATTCTTCTTAGTTGGGCACCACTGCAAATGAACTTAATACCAATTCATTATCATTTACATCCTTTCTATTTTATTCTTCTTAATTGTTCCTTATGTTACCACATTGGCATTCACTACACACCAATCAACATATGTGATATTGAATATTTGAAATCTATTCGATATTATAGTTAAGAATAAAAATTATTTGCAAAAGTGAAAACAAAAAAATTCATGTTGATTACCTTTTGTTTTGCCTTTCCATTTTTGCAACATTAAATTTTTTTTTTTATGCTTTTTGCCACCTATATTGCAAACAATTTTCTTGAGTTTTTTATGTTTTTCTTTGCATGACACACATTAACCAATACACATCATTTAAACCCACAAATGAGTCAATATATATTACTTATTTATTAAAATTTCAAGTAACTTTCCTTTCTCTCTTCTTTGGACGTGGTTCATTCGTGCTCGTTGTAGTAAGTTTTTCCCCATTACTACATAAAGTCTTTGTAATGGGTGAATAATGTCACCATAACCTCATTAGTGACAGTCAAAAGAGTCTCTATAACAAAAAAAATTAGCATCACCAAAAGTAAAGGAGATATAGTGACATTCATGGTACATCACCAATAAACCTTATGGTGAAAGCCGATGACCATCACTATCTCCTATGAACAATAGTGACTTTTGGTGACATTCCTTTAATGAACCTCACTATTGATGCATATATGGTGACAATTTATGAGTGTCACCATTTCCTATGAACAAGAGCGAAGAGTTACTTCTCGTGGCAGGCCTTTAATCATACCCTCACTACTATTGCATATATGGTGATGATCAATGACTATAACCGTTTCCTATGAGAAATAGTAACTTTTGGTGACACTCAATTATCATCACCATTTCCTATGAAGAGTAGTGATAGGAAAAAAATCTCTCATCACCAAAAAGAGGGCATCATCAAAGGCACTATTTTCAAAAGTCATGGATATATAGTGATAGTCAATTATCGTGGCCATTAGAGTTTCCAAAATCACTAACAATGGCGTTCCTTGTTTGATCCTCATTGTTTCCTCTATATCCATAAATGGAAATGATCAAGGAATTGTTGTCACCATTTCTAATAATTAAAAAAATATATATTAACAATGATAAAATAAAGACCATGGCCAATTCAATTCTATTTTGAATTCAATATTTCTATTAATTCAATTTTTTTGTGAATTCAAGGTTGCTACAAATCTAATGCAATGCTTATTCAACAATTCAATTCTATTTTGAATGGTTTAAAATTAACAATGTGAGAGAGTGACGCAGTGCCCCTACCTTAGCAGGCTTTGCTAACCTCTCGGTCTATGGATCTTCCAATTCTCAAGTCGGAATGGCTCCTTGGTCCCTGTTGGAACCTTCAACACTTAACGACCACAGGTCCTTATTAGAAGTTATGCCCACGCGAACAAGCTCTAGGCATGAACCTCCACTCCACTTGACCACCGGCGTGACCACATCCTTAACCCAAAAGGCGCGTCGGGTTTCGCGATGTCGGGACTTTGCGATGTAGCTTTTCTCCCTTTCTCCCAATATCTGAAATGTCAAAATTTCCTTTCCACAGATCAATGGTCTCGATTCTCACACGATCTGACGATCCAGATTGCGTCGGGATTTCACGTATCGGGGATTCCCGAAAACAACTTTCTCCACACTTTCGACTCCTGAAATGCCGATATCACGGAGCTTGCAATCAATATATCAAACTCCTTGGGATCTAAAGTCTTCTATCTCTTCAGAGCTTGCGAGTGTTGAAAGACACTCAGGCTTATCCTCTCCGCTGATCTACTAGATCCAATGGTCCACGAGAAAAAAAAAATTGAGCTAGTTATTCACAATGAATATGAATACAATTTGTATATTCAAAAAGATAATTCAATTTCCTACGTTTCATATTCTTACACCATATCCAAATTCATTGTAAAAGTACCTTGAATAATCCCTCCAATTTAACAGATTGTTGTTTTTCCAGGTTTGCATTGCTACTAACGCATCATGAGATACCATCATTAGCTTGCACTCACCCATATGGTTCACTAAATGTTAGAGGATGAAATCATTCAACCTAACCAAAGTGATTTCTCTTCACCAGTGGTGATGGTTTGCAAAAAGCATGATTCATGGCCTATGTGTCCAGTTTATAGAGAGCTCAATAAGATTACCATTAAAGATAAGTTTGATATTATTATCATTGATGAATTATTAGGTGCATTACATGGATGAATTTTCTTTGCTAACTTGGATCTTCATTTAGGTTATGATCAAATTAGAATAAGGGAACAAGAAATTTCCATAACAACCTTTACGAAACCTAAAGGTCATTATGATTTCTTGGTGACACCAAAGCTTTACTAATGCACCTTCCACATTTTAAATCTTGATGAGTTATGTTTTCAAAACATTACTTAGAAATATTGTATTATTATTTTTTGATGATATACTAACACAAGATAAATTTTGAGGTCCAAAATGGGCCTCCTAATGAAAATAATAAAATAAGAGTTATGAATTTTCAAATCGAAAGAAAAAAACTACATTTTTTTCATATTTTTTACTTATCTCCTTATGGATTTACTCAAATTTCAAATGTAGGCACTCCTTGGATGTAGAATTGAAATTTGCATCCAATGAATACCCACACTGTTGTTGGGTCTCTATTTTGTCATATTTTCTATCATTTAAACCATCCTTTTGAACACATCATTTCACACACTTACCACCATTCCCACCATATATCTTCACGAAAACACCATAATATACCTCCATATGCTCAAAGTGTTTTGTTATCATTTATTTCCTTTATTTTTGATAAATTAAGAAGAATTATGCTTGATTTTACTAATGAAGGTTTACAATAAAATTTCTTGCAGTGAGAGAGAAAATGACTTCCAAGGTTGACATATCTATGCAACTACAGGTGAAATTCTGTTGGCATGGTTTTATGATGTTCAATTCATACCCAGGTCAATTCTCCAGCCTCCATTTCTCAATCAAAGACCCGATCAACCATATACCAAGTGGAAATGAACAATGATCTTCAAGCGTGATTTCTATAGTGACGAAGATGAATCCAAAGATTCCTTGACATGACGTTTGTGCAGAATGAGCCTAAATAGTTGAAGCATAAGTGGAATTTCCAAAGAATGCATGATTTAGGATATCTAGCCATTTTTCTAATGATGAAATGCCCATATTTCTTATTGTGGTTGGATTTAGAGTAGCAAGTTCTATGGTTGGGTGGAGAGTCACCCCCCACATTTTTGGAACAACATTTATGAAATCTTCAATTTATAGGTACATTAGATTCTTTCAACACGTAAACTCCTCTCCTCTCACTATTCCTCCCATAAGTTGTGTAAGTTTACTATGTTAGAGATCAATGCTTCTTTTATTCTTGTGTAGATAACTTTCACCCAATAGATAGGGCCATTACACCTTACCCCCATAGGAGAAAAATTATTTACTTATCAATATTTTCCCGTAAGATGTGTAATTTTTTAAGCTTCCTATGTTAGAGATCAATTCTTCTATTATTCTTGTGTAGGTAATTTTCATCCAATAGATACCATTAAACCTTATCCTCATAGGAGAAAAATTATTAACTTATTATTATTTTCTCATAATGAGGGTGGGGTGCGATGAGCTATATGAGAAAATATTAATAAGTTTTCTCTTATGCAAAAAAACCTTGAAAATAATCTCTTATAAGGATGGGGAGAGATATATGAGAAAAAATATTAATGTTTTCTTCTATATCCCCCACCCCAATAAATTTTCTCTTATATCTAGGTCAAGTGCACCCTCATTAAATATTGTGTTCTCTATATACCCCATGTGAGCCTCATGATAAAAATTTATAATGTTTTTTCCTAGATCTTTGAAGGGTAAATATACTTAAAAAAACATTAATAACTTTTCTCCTATATCTGCCTCCCTCTATAACATAAGAGAAAACATTAGTAACTTTTTTCCTATATTTTTCTTTGTATCTCCTTCCATAACATATTTCTCTTTATATCTCTTTCCCTAACACACACACACACAAAAAAGAAAAAATAATATAATTTATTTTTTTATAAATTTTCTAATATATCTCCTTCTATCTCCACTTAAAAAATAAAGACATGAAAATGGAGAGAAAAATATTTAATGTATAACTATAATAACTAGGATGGAAAAATAAACAAAAAGCACCCACATTATTTATAAAACATGAAACTGGATGAGAGAAATATTAAATCTATAACCATGATGATGAGGAAATAAACAAAAACAATCCTCATTATTTATAACACTTCAAATTATGATAGAATTTATCATCTGAAATTGTGAGGATATAGACAATGGGTTAACAAATACCACATCCATCTTTTGGCACATGTATTTATATTTTAAAATATAATATATTTAATTAGATATTTTTAAAAATGTTGGAGTAGAGAAATATTGAATCTATAGTTATTAATAAACTTTATCTATTAATGCCCCTTGAGGGTGGGAGGGGGGCATTAATAGATAAAGTTTATTATTAATAAACTTTATCTATTAATGCCCACCCTCTATGAGGGTGGGACGGGGGGAGGGGCATTAATAGATAAAGTTTAACCCTCTATGAGGGTGAGAGGGGGGGCATTAATAGATAAAGTTTAACCCTCTATGAGGGTGGGAGGGGGGCATTAATAGATAAAGTTTATTATTAATAAACTTTATCTATAATCATGATGATGAGAAAATAAACAAAAATCATCTTCATTATTTATAGCCCTTCAAATTATGATAGAATTTATAATCTTAAATTGTGAGGATATACCCAATAAATATCACATCCATCTCACAGGTATTCATTAAAATAAAATTTATATTTTAAAAGATAATATATTTAATTAGATATTTTTAAAAATAAGAAGCTATCAAGTTTGAATTCCAATTATAGTTATTAAGTTTGTATCACATCCATCTCACAGGTATTCATTAAAATAAAATTTATATTTTAAAAGATAATATATTTAATTAGATATTTTTAAAAATAAGAAGCTATCAAGTTTGAATTCCAATTATAGTTATTAAGTTTGAATTGGAATTCATTATGTTTGAATTTTAATTTAGATTTGAATTCAAAAAAAGGAATTTTCAAACCTAACCAATATACTTTGTCAAAATTGATCAATATTTGTCATATATTTTTTGGTAATTTACTTTCATGCCAGAATGGTATATTCTCTGAAGCTTATTCACTATTAACTATCCCTGTATCTACCGGAATGCTGCATATACCCCATTCAATTCTTTTAATCTTATTCACTATCCCTGTATCTACCAAAATGCCACATATACCCCCATTTAATTTCCAAAAAGGTCATATTGTTCCTCAATCTGTTGTGATTGTGGAGTCATAACTTTTAAGAAAATCAACAACCTAAGAAGCCAGCAGCCTTCCTAGTGCAACGAATTGCTTGTTTGACTTTCTAGCTCAGTGAGTTTCCCTCCTTGATTGAATCACTCACCTCCCGGTGCTTATTGACCTCCAACCCTAGAAATTTACCCTCTGCCTTCTCTAGGTCAGATATTTGTTAAATGATGGGGGTGCTGGCCTCATAGCAAAACAACTTCGCTTAGCTTCGTTTCACTCAAATATTCACAAGCAAAATTCAATCTGAATGGTAGGAACGACAGTCGAGCCTCGCTTCATTATCTCATTACTACATCTGGAATGTGATCGCTTTAGTACAGAGGACGAATAGAATTTTACAAATAATCCGGCTGAATCGAACGGAGTGATGAATTTGCTAATTCGTTACTTTGATTTTATTGTTAGGAGGTTGCAGAGTCCTATTTTCTCATGACTCTGGATTCTCTAAATGTAGTTCAAATGGATTCTCTAAATGTAGTTCAAATGTAATATCATGTATTAGCAATCTGTAGATAACCACTGACACAGCTATAGTGAGTTTTTGTTAAACCCTTCTCGAAAGCCCAGACTACCATGGTAGTAGCACCAGCAGGTCCTTTACTTAGAGGAATCAGCGCCATTAGTGTTCAGGCATTTTAGGAGATGGTGCTAGATCATGGAGACTTCAGGTTTCATTGTCCGTAATTTTGTATGGTTTGCTATTAGTGAATCTATTGGTGAATGTTCTATTTCTGATAGGTTTTAATAAACGGATTTTGAGGTCAGATTTATTCTTCTGTTAATTCATGTGGGAGGCAAAAACTGCAACGTCCATTATTTTGACATCAAAACCAGTGAGAGTCCAGCTTCATCGCTCAATGATTCCTTTGACACGACGATTCCTAGTGCGCAATTTGCTTCTGTCGAGAATTGCACGACTTGTTTCCATGTGAACTTTAGACTTTATTGTAAAAGCCTCACTATTATATTTACAGGTGAATCCTTATCCACTTGCAGTCTCCAGTTACACGTGCCGACCTCTCGCGTACGACGAAAAAGGTGAACGATCCAAAACAAACGGGTCATGATTAATATTATACTTGCATCTTCAGAAAAGTTTCAATGATTCCTTTGACACGACGATTCCTAGCGCGCAATTTGCTTCTGTCAAGAATTGCACGATTTGTTTCCATGTGAACTTTAAACTTTATTGTAAAAGTCTCAATATTATATTTACAGGTGAATCCTATCAACTTGCAGTCTCGAGTTACACGTGCCGACCTCTCGCGTACGACGAAAAGGTGAAAAATCCAAAATAAACGGGTCGTGATTAATATTCTACTTGCATCTTCAGAAAAGTTTATAAGATCCAAGTTATGAATAATATTTGAGTGAGTATAAGTACAAGAATAGGTAAATTTGTGGAATCTTCGAATAAGTATTATAAGTACATTTGAAGCAACTCGGGCACGCGCTATTCAACCATTCCTCTTAGAATAGTCTTAAGCAACAATTCCTAAGACATTTAATTTTAAAAATAGTCTTAAGCAATTTAATTTAATTTTAAGCAATAGTCTTAAGCATTTTAATTTTAAAAATATTTAATTTAATTTAATTTAATTCAGAATAGTCTTAAGCAATTTAATTTTAAAAATATTTTAGACATTATAATTAATATATATTAAGTTACTTAAGTAAAATTTTGGAAAAGATGTTTTTTTTTTTTTTAATTCCAAATTATAGAGAAAATTTATGTGTATGTTTATATAACTAATCAGCTCTATCTTATCTTTCTATAAAAGCTAGTCTTTTCTTGATTGAGATTATGTTCATGACTAAGTACATAATGTATAAGCATTAGTCAATTAACAATGAAAATAAAAGGATTTTTACTTGAATCTCTAGTAGAAATCTCCTACTTCTTAAGAGGGTATGGTATAGAGATGATATGTCTTGGCTAAAGTATTGGAGTATAAAAGAGGAAGTCATGTGATACCCACAAAGCATGCCCATTCCTTGGGCAGACTTGGGGACGAGTTGCGCAAGAGAACACAAGGGGAATGCGATCGGTTGAATGAATGAAAACATGGGGGTGTGAGAAGCAACACCTTGGGTGCGCAATGGTGACGTATGGCACCAAGGGGGCACACACCTTACTTTCTTTAGGAAGTTCGATGACGACTTGGATTATGTTTGGGCAAGGACGGGGTGACTTCGACACACGCCCAACGAGTGGACCCGCCTACCCTTGACAACTTGGGTGCATTGGAGAGGTTGGTTGACCCCATCGACACACCCACGAAGAGTCTTGTCGATCGGAACAAGGAAATGCATAAGGCAAGGGGCGCGTCAGTCTAAGAAACACGCATGTTGATGGGTGCACAAGTTCGTTTGGGCACACCGAATCTGCGAAGGGGCGCAATGAGTCATTTGGACATGATGGTTTGCGAAGGGGAACAACACAACCAAAGGGCGCCAAAATTCGCGATTGCAACCTTTGGAGTCTGTATAAAAGCACAAGAGTGCACAACCAAGGAAGGAATATTTGGAGTGGAAAGAGAAAAAATACATATAGAGAAACTATGAGCAAAAGTTCTAAGGTGAGGCAAAACTGAGGCGGAGTTTCAAAGATGGAATACAAGTAGCCAAGGGTGGGATGCACTAGGATATTTTGGGAGAAGTCTGAAACGCAGGTTTGAGTGAGGCATGTGTGAGGTAGAACCAAAATCTGTGTTAACTTGGTGAAGTCTGCAGTAGAGAAGAGACAATAGGTCTATGATTGAGTGCACATCTGGGGTACACTACAAGAGGTTGTGAAGGTGGCTACAAAAGACAACTTTTGTGTGATGAATACGTGTATGAGTATCTTAGTGAGTTGAGGCAAGTCATGTCACTCTGACCAAGTTGTAAACCAAGCCAATAGTGCTCATATTGTAATTGTTTCGCAATAGGAAGACTTAGTCGGGTGTTAGGAGTGGTTTGTCCTACTCGCACTATTTTTGTATGTCTCTTGCTCGTTTCACAAGTGTTCTCTTATTTTCTCATGTTCTTGGACATATTCTTAAATGACTAAGGGTGAGTGCACGAAGTTGGTGGCCGAAAAAGTGGCAAGGGGATCAACAGGAACGCACACTCACAGGAACACGTACGTGTTTCTGTGAATGTGCATGTGTTCCTGATGTGACAGGTTCGATAAACCCCAAACCTCCACTCAACAAGCCACGTAGAAATGTTCCCAAGAATGCGCACACGTTCTCAAGAACTCCTATGCATTCCTGAGAAACACGTGTACAAGAACGCGTGCACGTTCCTAAAAAAAATTGAAATAAAAATAACGTATGTGGGATTTAGGAATGTACACGCGTTATTAGGAACATGAATGTGTGCATGTTCCTATTAACATGAAATGTCTCTCTCCCCCATCCCCCCTCTTTCCCCCAATCTCTCTCTCTCTCGCTTGCTCCCTCCCTCCCTCCCTCTTCCCTCCTCTCCCTACCTCCACCTATCTTCCTCTCTCTCTCCAACCGCGCTCTCCCTCTCTCTTAGTCGTTGTCTCCCCCCCCTCCAGGGATGATTTTAAGGATGTAAATTTATTTTAAAATGTAGAAATCTTGGAGAATCTTACTAATCCTTCATATGCCAACTATAAATGTTTGGAAATATTTTTGTAAAAATATTCAAATTTATAAGGATTTTATATAGTTTGTATAATTTTTTGGCAATTTTTAAGGTAAAAAAAATTTATCCTATAGAATTTGGGTGAATCATTTTTAGAATAGCGAATCTTTTTTTGGGAAAAACCATGGAAAATTAGCCCATGAACGAAATTTAGCCCCTAAAATCATCCATGCCCCCCTCTCTCCCTCTCCCTCTCTCTTTGCCCCCTCTTCCCCTCACTTCTTGTCTCCTTCTTACCCTCTCTCTCTCTACTCCATCGTTTCCCCATTCTCTCTATACTCCAATAACTCTCGTTGTCTTCTCTCCACCTTCTTCCCTCTCTCTCTCTCAATCCTCCCCCCGATTCTCTCTCTCTCTCACTTTCTCTTACATTCCTCCATTCTCTCTATCTCCTTCCTCGTCTCTCTCTTTACCTCTCTCTTCCTATCTCTCTTTAACTCCCT
>ML803034.1:96114-113596 GCA_009831015.1 Picea engelmannii
AAAATGGGGGAGAGAGAGGGGGGGCAGAGAGTGAGGTCGAACATGAAGATAGGAAGATAGAAGGAGGGAGGGAGAGGGGGAGAAAGGGGGGAAAAGAGAGAGATAGATAATTATTTGTGTTAGCAGGAGCACGCACACTCCTATTGCTAACATCACACATGTGTTCTTTAGGAATGCGTGCACATTCCTAAAGTGTGTGCACATTATTTGAATTTATTTTTTTTTAGGCGGGAGTCACAACTCTAACATATGTTTTTTTTGAGTTGGTTACCTTGGATTTAGGTTCGGGATGAAAAACCTAGTGGTTCAGTCTGCAAATACATAAAAACCTCAATTTTTACGAATTCCTCTCCATATATATGTCTTTGACGTTACTTTTCTATAGGCTACACAATTCAGTTATTGACAAGACTACATACACATATGGAGTTGGCTTTGTATATTCCAAGTATACATTTAAAAGAAAAGTTAATAATGTTTACTATTTTTAATCTATCTTTTTCTTAACATATATCAATATCCTAGAATACATACCTCTCTTATTTCTACTATGACTTTTTCTTGGCTTAACCATTTCTCAAATGTGTTATATGCGACACTAGAGACCAATACCTATAACCTAAAACAAAAAAAATGTTTTGATCGTGTTAAGACCCTTTTAGCTTGCACGAACAAAAGACGTTGTAATTTCAGACATATGTTGACTTTGATAATTTCAAAAAATATAAAATTAATATTAAAAAATTTCAAAAAATACACGACACAAGGAAAACAGGTTCAACAAGTATACAAGTTTTTGGAATGAAATTCCATCGTTAAGACACTCAACAAAAACATGAACAAAAACATATACCTTATATTTTGTTGGAAAAATAAGATACCACTATTATAAAAAATCAAATTGGACCTAGTTATTCACAATGTCTATGAATAAAAGTTATATATTCAGAAATCTAATTCAATTTCCTACATTTCATCTTCTTACACCATATTGAAATTCATTGTAAACGTACCTTGAATAATCCCTCCAAGTTAACATATTGTTGTTTTTCCAGGTTTGCATTTCCATTAACTCGTCATGAGAGACCATGATTATCTTGCACTCACCCCTAAGTGTTAAATTTTAACGAGATTGTCTAAGTATACAAGTGAATTGCACATAGTTATAGTGTGATTCACCTGTAGCCTAGAATGAAGTATGGGTATGCTCTAGGTGAAGAGGCGTAGTTCGAATGAAGTATTATTGGCATTTCCAAGAAGCCAAGTAAGAACCGTCATAGATTCACATTCCCTTAGGAGGTGAACGATCGCAATATCTGAATAAGCATCCCACAGGGTCGTGAGATGTGGTATCAAAGCTTTTTCATTGTAGATTTTGAAGTAGGGTTGGTGATCTCTTCACCACTATCTCGATGATAGGTGGTATCAGAGTAGATTTGGCTCTTCACCTCTATTGCAGTCAAAATGATGGTGTTGAGGTGTACTGTAAATGGTTTTACAGTTTGTTGCTAATATATTTCAATGCGAACATTTGCAGACTTGGTGAACAATTCGGTGGAGTGAACTGGTTCATCATAGAAACTTTGCATCGAACTTACTACAGAGGTTTTGATTGACAGTGTGATGGAAGGTTGATTTGGGAAAACACCTTGGATAAACCGAGAGCAGAGTTCACGATGAGACGAATCACTTGGAGAGGGTGGGTGATAGCATGGATCATCGCAGGACTTGTCGTAGATTTGACTGCAGAGGCAGTTGGGTGTATACCTTGGTGAATGGTTCAACAAGGTGGAGTATTTTTTCGTTGGTTGTTTGAGAAAATTCCTTTGTCCTTACACAAACTAGGGAATGAAGTTATTGAGGGTGAGATGAGAAATATGATGTGTATATGACCGTAGGAATCATTGCAGACATGGTACAATGTTGAGGAGTTGTGAAAAAATCTTGGGAATGTGAAGTGACTTGGATCGGGTCATGAAGAGTTGTAGTAGTGGGATAATTATGTGGGACAAGTGACAGTGAAGCTTGGAAAAATCCAAAATCACTCACCAATATAAGCTTTAAATGGATGATGCAAGTGGCTAATATTGGAAGGTCAAGAGAGTTAGTCTAGCTCAATGATTAAAGAAACTCCAAGAGGCTTTGGAGAGGATGGATGAATTCGACGCACAAATAGAGTCCAAGATCAGGAAATTGAAGGAATTAACTAGGGGGATTGAAGAATTAAATAGGGGGACTGAGACTTTGATTTTGGCTATGTTGGGAGCTCTCTGAGAGAAGAGTATCCAACATGAAGGTAGTGCAACAACGAAGGATCATCCTAAGAAACACGTGAATAAATATAGGTTGATTGAGTGTTATCTATATTTGCAAAATCAATTTGTGAGGAACTTTCCAATGCAAGGAAGGTTGACTTTGTTGTTTGAGAAAGAGGAGGTTCGATTCACACTAATAGGGAAAGAGACTGAACCCTTGAAAGAGACGGTTCAAGTGAAAAAACTGACAGAAGAAATGAACAAAGTCATGGAAATGTTGGTGGAACGTATGCAGGAGTTCAAGAAAAGAGGTCAAGGAATTTTTTTACAAAGTGAAGAAGTTGAAGGACTCTTCTTTGTGAACATAATATCAAGTGAGTTGAATATGACATCTTTGGCTGACACCAATGCAACCCACATTTTTGTGAATGAACAATCCACAACATCTCTTCACCGCAAAATTGAGAACTGCTCTGGAACATGTAAAGTGTTGAATTTAGTAATGGTGTCGGTGATAGGAATTGTTCGTTCAACATTGTTGAAAGTGGGGGAGTGGTTTGGAAACATGGATATGTTTGTATATCCATTGCAATATCATGTGATGATATTGGGTTGGACTTCCTCAAACTTTCCAAAGTAGCTCCACTCATTCATGAAAGTTTATTAGTATTCCTGGATGAGGCCATAACAACAATTGCACCCTTGATGAAGGAAAGGAAGATATGATGGATTCCTAGGATTTATGTGATCAAGTTGGTAGAAGGAGTTAGTGGAAGCATGGACAAGCCTTGAAACATGACAAAGAAGCAATAAGTCATCCACACTGCAACATCTCTGAGTAGCCTAGGGAAAGAAGAGAAATAGTTGACAATGATGAATACTCCAATGAATATAGCCATGGGGAAGGTTGTTTGATTGAGGAAACCATAAAACCATGAACGTGAGTGTAGGAGATCGTTGGGTTAAAGAAATCACCAAAGATGTGGTATAAAAAAATTGATACTTGTATGTTGGGACTTGGCTTCATAAGGATATGATCACTACATGTATTTCAAATTGATAGGTGATAGTCTTATTTATTTGGTCTTGTATGTGGATGATATATTGTTGATAGGAAATGACAAGAATATTATCTAGGATGTGAAAACTCAGTTTTCCTATAAATTTGACATGAACGATATTGGTTCTGCAAATTCCATTTTCAGCATGGAAATTAAAAGAGATCGAGAAAACACGAAAATCTAGTTAAATCTGAGGAAATATGTCAAGAAAATATTGCAACGGTTTAATATGTAAGAATGTAAATCGGTCATGGTTCATATTCATGTGGGTGTAAAGTTATCTGCAAATTTGTGTCCCAAGAGACAAGAATAGGAAGAGGACATGTCTTGTGTTTCATGTGTTAGTGCAGTTGGAAGTTTGATGCACAAAATGGTCTGTACTATACCAGACAGTGTACATGAAGTGGGAGTTTTGAGAAGATATATGTCAAAACTAGAGAAGGAGCATTGGACAACAATAAAGACGGTTTTCAAGTATTTTTATGGTACTACTAGTTATGGACTATGCTACCAAGGAAGACCGTGATTGGACATAGTGTTGGACATACATGGGTTTATTGATGAATACTAGGTTGGAGATCTAGATCACATAATATCTACAAGTAGGTATGTGTTTAACCTATTTGGTGGAGAAAATAGTTATATGAAAAAAAAATATTCTTTAGTAGCACTCTCAACTACATAATCTGAACACATGGCAACCACTCATGTAAGAAATGAAGCAATATGGTTATGAATATTGTTCTCAGGTATTGGGTTGGTTAAACAAGCTATAAGGATAGATTGTGTTAGTTAGAGTGAAATCTTCTTGGAAAAGAACCTGGCTTGTCATTCAAAGACAAAGCATATTGATGTTCAGTATAAATTTTTGAGAGACATGGTTGAATACAAGAAGGAATTTTTTATGAAGGAAGACACTCTGAAGAATGTTGTAGATTCATAGAAAAAATTTGTGAGCATTGAGAAGTTCTCTTGGTGTAGAGAAACAATGGGCATTGTTGCATTGGATTGTTGACTATGTAATATTGTGATCCCATGTATGCAAAGAAAACAACAAGTGGGATATTATTGGGTATGATTTATATTCTTTACACAACCAAACCCATGCGTTCTATTACACCGGGCACACAGGGGGGGTTGTAGTGGGGGTGGAGCCCCCCAAAAAGATATTTTTGGCGATTTGTTATGTCCGGTTTTAGTGATTTTTCAGCACACGATTTTCATTGATGGTTTTCTAATTCTGATTAACGAATTGTGGTTGTTCACTAATCCAGGTCAATGGATTAGAGGTTTTGTATGCCAAGAGATCATATATATATATATATATTGTATTGTATTGTAAACAATGAAGAAAGATGATGAATAAAGAAATAAAGGTGCAACTCTAACAGGTTGTTGGATTTTTTGGTTTGGGTTTCCAAGGTAAAATAACAATGTAATGTGTGTGTGAGAGAGAGAGAGAGAGAGAAAGAGGGAGAGAGAGAGATTATATATATATATATATATTTTTTTTTTTTCTGTTTTTTGTTATGAATCTGTTTGTAGTAATTAATTGTACAAGGTTAAAATCTACAAATAATATTTTCTAAAAAAGTCTATTTTGTTATTGTAATATTTTCTATTACAAATTTCATAGGTCTCACTTCCCATTGCTTTGACAATGCTTGTTGTAGTTTAAACATAATCTGTTTCTTGGATTCATTGGATTGATTTTTGTACTATAAGTGAAAATACCATGTCAAAATTATTTCCACTATATCATTCATAGTATTATAAACATTTTTCCTTATCATTAACTTCTAGCACCACTGCAAATGAGCTTAATACCAATTCATTATCATTTACATCCTTTCTATTTTATTCTTCTTAGTTGGGCACCACTGCAAATTAACTTCATACCAATTCATTATCATTTACATCCTTTCTATTTTATTCTTCTGAATTGTGCCTTATGTTACCACATTGGCATTCACTACACACCAATCAACATATGTGATATTGAATATTTGAAATCTATTTGATATTATAGTTAAGAATAAAAATTATTTGCAAAAGTGAAAAAAAAAACTTCATGTGATTACCTTTTGTTTTGCCTTTCCATTTTTGCAACATTTTTATAAAAGTTTTATGCTTTTTGCCACCTATATTGCAAACAATTATCTTGAGTTTTTTATGTTTTGTTTTCATGACACACATTATCCAATACACATCATTTAAACCCAC
Organism: Picea engelmannii; assembly: GCA_009831015.1. Classification (NCBI taxonomy): domain Eukaryota; kingdom Viridiplantae; phylum Streptophyta; class Pinopsida; order Pinales; family Pinaceae; genus Picea; species Picea engelmannii. Next base: position 101,654 of record ML803034.1, read on the forward strand.
AAATGAGTCAATGTATATTACTTATATATTAAAATTTCAAGTAAAATTCATTTTTCTCTTCTTTGAACGTGATTCCTTCATGCTCATTGTAGTAAGTTTTCCCATTACTACAAAAAGTCTTTGTAATGAGTGAACGATGTCACCATAACCTATTTAGTGACAGTCAAAAGAGTCTCTATAACAAAAAAAAAATTAACATCATCAAAAGTAAAGAATATATAGTGACATTCATGGTACATCACCAATAAACCTTATGGTGAAAGATGATGACCATCACTATTTCCTATGAACAATAGTGACTTTTGATGACATTCCTTTAATGAACCTCACTATTGATACATATATGGTAACAATTTATGAGTATCACCATTTCCTATGAACAAGAGAGAAGAGTTACTTCTCGTGATAGGCCTTTAATCATACCCTCACTACTAATGCATCTATGGTGATGATCAATGACTATAACCGTTTCCTATGAGAAATAGCAACTTTTGGTGACACTCAATTATCATCACCATTTCCTATGAAGAGTAGTGATAGGAAAACAATTCTCTCATCACCAAAAATAGGTCATCATCAAAGACACTATTTTCAAAAGTCATGGATATATAGTGATAGTCAATTATCACGGCCCATGGATATATAGTGATGATCAATTATCGCGGCCATTAGAGTTTTCAAAATCACTAACAATGATGTTCCTCGTTTGATCCTCATTGTTTCCTCTATATCCAAAAAAATGGAAATGATCAAGGAACTGTTGTGACCATTTCTAATAATTAAAAAAATATATATTAACGATGATAAAAAAACGACCGTGGCCAATTCAATTCTATCTTGAATTCAATATTTCTGTTAATTCAATTTTGTTGTGAATTCAAGGTTATTACAAATTTAATGCAATGATTATTCGATAATTCAATTCTATTTTGAATGGTTTAAAATTAACAATGTAAGAGAGTAAAACAATAAATTGCTGGGGGATTTATTACAAGTGGCCTCTCTACATATATTATGTTGGAGCTCTTGCATTATGTTGTGTTCTCAGTACAACAAAATATTTTCAAAATTTATCTCCACTCTATTTAGCTACTATTCAAGGTCATGTGGACATTGTCAATGAAGTTATTGAGGTTGATTAAGATTTCAAGAATGGTAAGACTACCTTTAATTTCGTTGTTGGTAAGGACATCTGGAATTCATTAAAGTGCTCTTGGATATCGATCTATATATCAATTGTAGGAAATATAACAAAGAACATACTACATTGCATATGACTATTAAAGGAAAAAACGTTGATGTGGTTGAAAAATTACTATGAGCCATCATTTTCTTATTAATTTCAAAGATAAGAAGGGGAATATAGCTTTACACATAACCACTAGGAAGTGACACATTTAAGTATACATTAGATATGGAACTCAAGTATGTTAATGTAACATTTTAGGTAGTATGCATGCCTTGTGAAAATCTTGCGTGTGCTTTCGCAATAACCAATGATTCCTTTTCTCCCATGAATTGACGATTTCACATGTTGATAGTTTAAAATCACACTATTAATTAATTAAGGTCTATAAAATTTATTGTTATAGAATAATAGATCTATGAATAATCAATGATAATATGATAGTTCATACTAGTATAACCAATGTCGATATCTATGCTTCTTCATGTGGATGATATTATAACTGTAATTGGGTGTAATCATATCTACAATATGCTTCTTAATATGGATCCACATTGCATAAACTCACATCTATCAAATTTTTGCGAGATAGAAAGTGGACTAGAGAAACCTTGATGTATATTTGTAGTGCCAATGCCATATTATTAATGGTTACTTAGTTATAACTACATTACTCATATTGAAACATGTTGCTTATTTTTGTCCTCAAATATACTGTAACTTTCCTCCATTCTATGCATCCTAATATTTTTCCATTCATAGGGAGGGAGTAAGTTTGTATATGACTTTGGGTGTGATGTGGATTGTGTTACTAAGTGCCAATATATTACTATAAAACATATCAATGATGATTTGAGTGAGAGGTGATAGCATAAACAATAGGGGGATTAACAAACTTTCATGCTATGATGTATACTCTATTGAACACACCACCCACACTAAGAGGGGGGGGGTGAATTTGTGTGTGGACTATTCTAACTTTTTATTCTCACAAGTTAGAAGTTAAAACATATTTGAACATATTAAGAACAATCGAATTATAATCACAATGGACACAGAAAATATCAGATGTTTGTATATAATTTATATGAATATATGTGAATATAATAATACATATTTTCCCAACACCAACTAAATTGCTTTAGCACCAATTGAAGTAAGGATCACCAACTCCTCGGAGAGCACCAACTCTCAAGCAAGACCCAACTTGTTGCGAGACTCATCTTGCAGATAGAACATAGTCTATGAAACTAGAGTTCATTCAACTCCAGTAGTAGTGATCCATTATAGAATCAACTCTATCTCATGATTAAAGGTATACCATAAACGATCATCACCGCATTTGATCTTCTCTTTGAAATTCATTCCTTCTTCGCTTTATCTTTCCTTTGATATATTCGCCTTCTTCACTTATACATCTATATTATATTTTCATGAACCTCAGTTCTAGATACACCTCTCCACTTCACAAGCCACTCTTCATCCAAAAGCGCCCTTTCAAGTGAACCAATCATGGTTGTATTTATACTTGTTTATACTCAAAACTTGTTTAAGTTATTGATCCGACTTGTGCAACAAGTTAAAACTATCTTGTCCATTTAAAATATCTTTTGGGACCACCAAAGATCATCAATCCAGGTCTTCAACATTACACTCGACATCCCCTTTCCTTTCACAAATCGATCACAGTCATGGATTGATTTCCTTCGTCTATGTGATAATAGAGATTAGTGCTTCCTTCAAACCAGTTCATATGATCAATGGTGTAGAACCACAAGCTTAACAATTTAAGCGACCCATACATTCTTCCCTTTAAAAACTCTTTACCATATGACCAACGGTGGTGACCTCACATTAGGCAAGACGAGCTCTTGAGAATTTATTGATTCAACGGTCACGATTCAATCTCCTAAAATGGACGATTGTTGGGAATTCAGGTCTTTGCCCTTTGGGTCTTCGTGACTTCCAACATTTCAAATCTCCCAAATACAATATCGTCAAATAGATTGGACGGTTCACATTGCATCTCAGAACCAGATCAATGGTTAGCGTTAATCCTTACACTCATCCTTCATTGCTTAATCCAACGTCTAGGAATTAATCAAGAAATGATATGTATGGCCACATTTTACTCTGTGACTTTGTCTATTATTCTGACGTTATCCTTCCACTATATTTTGATCAATGGCTGATAGTACACCTGACATCATATCGACGGTCGATATCTCCTTCGGGTCTCCAGACTTCGGGGATTTCGAGTCTCAAACCCTTCTTTCCTCTGTACGTCAATATTCTGGAGCTAACAAGCCACTGACGTGTGTCTCTCTCAGTTTAACGGTCGAGATCTCCTCGGGTCTCTGGACTTTGGAGATTTCAAATCTCAACTCGTTATTTCCTTCGGAGTGATCATCTGCTGAGTCAGTCATAAGAAAATGGAGACCACTTGCTGTCGGTTAATGTTTTCACTTACGCTATCCTTCCACTATAGTATATCGATGGTCGAGAATGCTCCCGAAGTGATCTTTAGATCGAACGTCTCGTGTCCACTTCGAGTCTTTGACATTCAAGACTTTGAGACTTTGGGCAAGTGCTGGTGGTAAAACTCCCGAAGAAAAACTCCCGGAGTGACGTAATTTTCTTGTGTCACTTGATGACATGTCACGAGCCGAGCATCTTTCACGTGTCACTTAGTTTCATGATTTGCACGTACCCGAAATGATGATTTCAACTTGACACTTGTCATTCTCTAATTGTGCCACATGTCCTTGCTGACGTAGACTGCTAACATGGTATGTCATAGTTTCTTGCTGATGTTGACGTAGATCTCCCGATATGATAGATGTTCATCTCCTGGATCTAACGGTTGTCCTAACTCATGGTGTATCTTAGATCGACGGTTGAGAGTGACTTTGGATCTTCATCCTTCGGGACTTTGTGACTTTTGAAATTTGAAACTCCCGAAACATTTCTCTCGAAGTGACGTAACTTGCTTACGTCACTTGTTGACATGGCATGAGCCAATTTCTTCTTGACGCTTGTCATCATATGATGATGCCATGCATATTTTTTGATGTGGTCTGTTGACGTGGACTTGATGACGTGGTATGCCATATGCCCTTTTGCTGACACGGTTTGCTGACCAACAAACTTGATCCAATGGCCCTCGTTTTTCCTCCAAATACAATGGTCCTTATTCATTTCGGATTTTTGGGCTTCAGGTATTTCACATCTCAAACATTTTGGAGTGTAACCTCCTCACGACTTTAAACCCGAACTAAATGTTGTTTGTTGATCAGGATCTTATATCGACGACTTGATCTGTCTGTGTTGCAGCTTTTCTAGCTTTTCTTGTCCTTCCACTCGAAAGTGATCCGACGGTTGACAAGAATTCACATAATCGAATTCTCAATTGTTTTTCTCGCTTATCCCGTCCTTCCACTCAAAATTAATCCAACAGTTGTGAAGATTCTTGAAGCAGATCCACGATCACGAATGATTGTGCAACCACAATCTGTGAGTGTTTTAACTTGTCACCCAACTCTGTAATGGGAAGATGTGTGCTATTGGTGAGTTAACCACAATCATTGATCTTTGAAGTTATAAGATTAGACGGTCCTGACTAATTGAGGGATTGGAACAAGCGTGATGTTTAATTCTCCTTTCAATCTCTGCAATTCATCCCTGTCATAGATTTAGTGATTGCACATCCGACGGTCACGATTTAATCTGACTTAAACTCATTGTTTGTTGGATCAACCACATTTGTAGATCTTTGAAGCTATGATATCTAACGATTAAGACAAATTGCAGGATTGTAACTGGCAAGTAGTTTAATTCTTTTTTTTCTCCCTGCAATTCATCCCTGCCATTGATCTGGCTTGTAGATCCGACGATCTTGTTTTGATCTGAGTTTTATCGCGCCATTTCTTCTAAGCTTTTGATCTTCATAGTGTTCTCTCCTCCTGTTCGCTCCTCCTTCTGAGCTTACGCTTTCAATATCTGCATACTGTTTGACATCTTATGCTAACTAATATACTTGTTGACATCAATGACAATCTCATATGTGGTAATTCATCATTAACAACAAATCATCACATCGATTGTTGACATCAATGGAAATATATCCAACAATCTCCCCCTTTGTCATTGAGGGAAACACACCAACTTCATATACAAAACTCCCCCTGTGATGATGCTTTCCTCTTATGAAGTTTTGATGATTTCCTCTTATGAAGTTTTCTCTCCCCCTTTGACATCAATGGCAAAGGGTTTTTTCTCCTGTGGTAAAGCTCTGTATGTTTACTAACCAAAATCTAAACTTGGGTAACTCTTTCGACAGTCATGTTCTTCCTGTCATAGCTTAATGAATCCCCCTGTCAATGTGCTCTCTCTCTAATTATGATTACTCTCCCCCTTTGTTTCTGAAAATGTAGCTCTTCCTGACAAGGTTTCTTCCCTTGATAATTTACTAACTTCTTGGCTCAGTTGATTGGGATTTTTGTGTTTCAAATGAGTAGTATTCTTGATACAAATATTTGTAGTGATTGAGTCTTTTCAAAACTTAATCTAATTACTTTCTTATTTACTAACCAAAAATTCCCAAAAATTCCCTTGAGTTTTTACTCACTGTTCTCCCCCTTTTTTTCTAAAAGGGTAGATTTTTCTGACAAGGTTTCTCCTCTTGTTATTTCTACAGGATGTCATGTACCTCATTTTGTACATCATAATGTTTCTCCTGCAGATTCCGATGTCCTATTGGAACATTGCACAATTGTAGCTCATCTTATTCAAACAACTCTTGGATCTTCCCATTGGTTCTCATCAGTCTCTAGCCAGATGTATCCATCTTTATCCATGATGCTTATTTACTGTTCATTGCTCTAAATTTGTTTGACACAACTTTATACTATGCTTGTCATATGACTTCAATTCTTTTTGCAAAAATTAAATTCACTCCTGTTTACTTCTTCAGTCTTTTCTACCCACATCTATGAGTGTCCTGGTTTCTTGAGCTTTGTTCTCTGATCATTTATTACTGCAACTTAATTTTTCTTCCAAGTTCCATTTACTCCTTTTGTTGTCCTGCATGAATTATTTCTCATTGAATTTTTTCTTGAGTTCCAACAGTTATAGGATTTGTGGCCATATCCACCACAACTATAGCATCTCATAGTGTAATAATGTGTAGCAATATGTCCAACATGATTGCAGTTCCAACATCTTATATTGTTGTTGAACCCACCAAATTGTTTTCTTCCATGATGCCTACAATCCAAGGCTTTATGACCATATTCATGACAAGAAAAACAATAACTGTTAAAGACACTCTCATACCTTCTTTGATTCATCCATGAAGGTGTCTCTCTTCTGAAATTGTTTTGAGGTATATGAATAGCTTTTGGATGTATTCCTTTATCTGATCTTCTAAATGTTGTAGAGTTGCTTTTATTATTTGAACGTGAAGAACCTGAGTCATACTTGCTTTCACTTTTTACAAATGAAGGAGTTGTTTCATACCTTTATTCATCCTTTAGAACTGAAGGAACTGTGTTAGACCTATTTTCACCTTTTACAAATGAAGGACCTGCATCAGATTTCTTAGGAGTACTAATTTCTTTCTTGTTGTATCCAAGACCAGATTTGTCTTTTGGTGATCTCTGACTATCCAAGATCTCATCCAGGGTCATGGAGTTATTCAAGAACTTGATTTGGGTGTTTGACTACTCAACCTTCTTTCTAACATTCATAACTTTTGCTTCCAGCTCATGACGGGATTCTTCCTTTTTGTCCAACTGGTTCCTTACTACCTCCTCTCTCTTTTTGGCTTCTTCAAGTTGGATTTTAAGATTGACATAGCTTTCCCTTAGTTCTTTTAGATCTGTAAGGTTTTTTCTTGGTTCATCATCTTCCTTCTTTTGCTTGAATGATTTCATTTTTCAGTCTCTCAATTTCCTCTTCCTTTGCTTGACTGATTTCATTTTTCAGTCTCTTGATTTCCTCTTCCTTTTCTTTTGTGAGATCAACAACTTTGTTTTTCAATATTTTGATCTCTTCTTCTTTGTTTTCTAATTGAATCTTTTTCTTAGATATGATTTCTTCATTGTCTTTTAGTTTTTCTTTTATTTTCAGGATATGCTTATGATTGCTAAGCTCACCATCTTCCTTATCCTTTTCTATTACATGACTAATTTCTTTCTTCAGCTTCTCGATCTCCTCTTCTTTCTCTTCTAACTAATTGTCTTGGTCATATATTACCTTTTCATTGTCCTTGAGCATTTCCTTTATTTGCAAGACATGATTTTGACTCTTTTCAAGAAATTCTTTAGTGTAGTCATGAAGATAGCTATAATTTGATTCATTATAGAGTTATTCACAGAGATTCCAATCAACCTTTTGTTTGGCCTTTGATAGTTCTTCTTCTTATTCTTCCATGGGATAAATGCTAAAAGAACATTATGCTATTGTATTTGAGTCTTCTTATTTACTTGTAGGGGAGGTTTCAATATCATTGTTATTGCAATCGAAATATTGTGGAGAGTCCTTAACTTTATTGATGGCTCAGTATTCATCTTCATCCTTGATAGGAATGTCTTATGTGTCTTCACTTTTGATTTGATACATATTTTCTAACTTCAACCATAAGTCCTTGGCAAATGTGCATATTCCTATGCTTTCTTTGACTGTATCTGATAATCCATTGAGAAGAATATTCACTGCCACTTCATTGTTCTTCCTTGGTCTTCTTTGGACTGTAATATTAGATAGATTCTTTGATGTAATTAAGTCCCAGGGCTTGCTTACTACTGAATTCCAAACTTCAGATCCTTTTGACTTCAAATATTGTTTCATATTTTCTCTCCATGAGGAATAATATGTTCCATCAAATAAGGGAGCTTCAATTGCGGAGAGAGCCATCTGTCCACCCATTTCTTCAGAATCTACCTTCCAGTGTTTAAAATGTGTTTGAAGGAACCCGCTCTGATACCAATTTTTGAACACACTGCCCACACTAAGAGCGGGGGTGAATTAGTGTGTGGACTATTCTAACAATTTCTTCTCACATGTTAGCAGTTAAAACATATTTGAAAAGATTAAGAACAATCGAATTATAATCACAATGGACACAAAATATACCAGATGTTTGTATAGAATTTATATGAACATATGTGAATATAATAATAAATATTTTCTCAGCACCAACTGAAGTAAGGAGCACTAACTCCTCGGAGAGCACCAACTCTCAAGCAAGACTCAGCTTTCTTCAAGACCTATCTTGCTGATAGAACACAGTCTATCCAACTAGAGTTCATTCAACTCCAGTAGTAGTGATCCATTATAGAATCAACTCTATCTCATGATCATAGGTATACCATAAAATCTCATCACCGCATTTCATCTTCTCTCTAAAATTCACGCCTTCTTCGCTTTATCTTTCCTCTGATATATTATCCTTCTTCACTTCTACATATCTCTTATATTCACATGGACCTCAGGTCCAGATCCACCTCTTCACTTGAAAAGCCACTCTTCATCCACAAGTGCCCTTTCAAGTGAACCAATCATGGTTGTATTTATCCTTGTTTATGCTCAAAACTTGTTTAAGTTATTGATCCAACTTGTGCAACAAGTTATAACTAGCTTGTCCATTTACAATATCTTTTGGGACCACCAGAAATCATCAATCGAGGTCTTCAATGTTATACCTGGAATCCCCTTTCCTTTCACAAATCGATTACAGTCATGGATCAATTTCCTTCATCTATGTGATAACAGAGATCTGTGCTTCCTTCAAACCAGTTTATATGATCAATGGCGTAGAACCACAAGCTTAAAAATTTAAGCAACCCATACATTCTGCCCTTTAAAAAATATTTACCATATGACCAATGACGGTGCCCTCACATTAGGAGAGACAAGCACTTGAGTGTTTATTGATTCAATGGTCACGATTTAATCTCTTGAAATGGATGATTGTCGGGACTCAGGGTCTTCACCCTTTGGGTCTTCATGAATTCCAACATTTCAAATCTCCTAAATACGATATCGCCGAATAGATCAGACGGTTCACATTGCATCTTGGAACCAGATGAATGGTTAGTGTTAATCCTTACACGAATCCTTCATTGCTCAATCCAACGACCAAGACTTAATCAAGCAATGAGATGTATGGCCACCTTTTACTCCATGACTTTGTCTATTATTCTTACGTTATCCTTCCACTGTATTTTGATCAATGGTTGATAGTACACCTGACATCAGATTGATGGTCGATATCTCCTTCAGGTCTCTAGACTTCGGGGATTCGAGTCCCAACCCCTTCTTTCCTCTATACATCAATATTCTGGAGCTGACAAGCCACTGATACATGTCCCTCTCGGATTAATGGTCGAGATATCATCGAGTCTCCAGAATTAAGATATTTCAAATCTCAACCCGTTATTTCCTCCAGAGTGATCACCTCCTGAGTTTGTCATAAGACGGTGGAGACCGCTTGTTGTCGTTTAATGTTTTCACTTACACTATCCTTCCACTGTAGTAGATAGATTCTCGAGAGTTATCCCGAAGTGATCTTCAGATCAAACGTCTCGTGTCCACTTCAGGTCTTTGACATTTGGGACTTTAGGACTTTGGGCGAGTGTCAGTGGTAAAACTCCCGAAGAAAAACTCCCGAAGTGACGTAACTTTATTGCATCACTTGATGACGTGTCACGAGCCGAGAAACTACCATGTGTCACACTTAGTTTCATGATTTTCACGTACCTAAAATGTTGATTTCAACTTGACACTTGTCGTTCTCTGATTGTGCCATGTGTCCTTGCTGACGTAGACTGTTGATGTGGTCTATCATAGTTTCTTATTGATGTCGTTGTAGATCTCCCGATGTGACACATGTTCATCTCATGGATCTAACGATTGTCCTAAATATCGGTGTATATTAGATCGATGGCTGAGAGTGACTTTCTTTCTTCGTCCTTCCAGACTTCGTGACTTTTGACATTTGAAACTCCCAAAGAAATTCTCCCGGAGTGATGTAACTTGCTTACGTCACTTGTTGACATGGCACGAGCCAATTTCCTCTTGACAGTTGTCATCATCTGATGATGCCATGTGTATTTGCTGGCATGGTCTACTAACGTGGTCTATTGATGTGGACTTGCTGATGTGGTTTTCCATATGCCCTTTTACTGATGTGGTTTGCTGACCAACAGCCTTGATCCAACAGTCCTCATTTGTGCTCCAAATCTTATGGTTCTTATTCATTTCATATTTTCGGGCTTCGGGTATTTCACATCTCAAAAATTCTAGAGCATAACCTTCTCGCGACTTTAAATCCGAACTAAATGTTGCTTGTTGATCATGATCTTAGATCGGCGACTTGATCTGTCTGCATTGCGGATTTGCTAGATTATCTTGTCCTTCCACTCGAAAGTGATTCGACGATTGAAGGGAATTCGCATAATCGAATTCTCAATCATTTTTCTCTCTTATTCTCAATTCATAAGTGAAGATTCTTGAAGCATATCCACGATCACGAATGATTGCACAACCATAATCTGCGAGTGTTTTAACTCGTCACCCAACTCCATAATGGGAAGATATGCGCTATTGGTGAGTTAACCACAATCCTTGATCTTTGAAGCTATAATATCGGACGATCCTGACTAATTACAAGATTGGAACAAGCGCGATGTTCAATTCTCCTCTCAATCTCCGCAATTCATCCCTGCCGTAGATTTGGTGATTGCGCATCTGACGATCATGATTTAATTTGACTTAAACTCATTATTTGTTAGATCAACCACAGTCGTAGATCTTTGAAGCTATGATATCTAACGATCCAAACAGATTGCGGGATTGTAACTGCCGAGTAGTTTAATTCTTCTTTTTCTCCCCACAATTCATCCCTGCCATTGATCTGTCTTGCTGATCCGACGGTCTTTTTTTGATTTGAGTTTTATTGTGCCATCTCTTCTGAGCTTTTGATCTTCATTTGTTAACTCTCTTGAGATTTAATCTCTATTTGACAGTAGTCATTATATGCTGTTTGACTGGTCGTCCAACGTTTCTTCTGAAATTCATTGCGCAATCTCTTCTAAGCTTTGATATTCTTTCACTAACCCTCCTGATATTTTATGATAAGAACATTGTTGATCCTATCGTGATCAACAATAATCACAAATTTCTTCAGCCTATCTCTACATTTTCTAATGTACTGAATTTTCCCTTCTGAGATTTTGATATTCATACTATTTTCTCCTCCTTCTATGCTTATGCTTTCGATCTCTGCATATTGTTTGACATCTTCTGCTAATTGATAGACTTGTTGACATCAATGACAATCTCACATGTGGTAATTCATCATTAACAATAGATCATCACATCGACTATTTACATCAATGACAATATATCCAACATACTCTACTATCCTACTCAACTATGAAATAATGTAAGATAGATGCATTTTGCAAGTTATGAGATCAATCATCTTGTGGTCTCAATATTTTAGTGGACTTAAACGTTGGTAGTTCTATTCCAAGATTGTCTAACATTTATAGTTCTATTCATGTTGACAAGTAGCAAATAATTTGCATAAAGTCTTGTATAATTAATGAGAAAACACAAGACCAACATCCCCTATTGAATAAATCAAATTATGGTTGAGCTCTTGATCTCACCAACTTAAGATCAAAATCAAACAAAAGCATAATATCATTTTAAATGAAATGAGGTTGATATTAGAAGGGATTTCAAACAAC
>ML803034.1:113706-128722 GCA_009831015.1 Picea engelmannii
AAACATAGAATCATACTCCCTGCCACAAATCTATAAGTTTTTTTGTCCACCTCAAATTTGCAACATGAGACCATAATCCTCATCCAATTTATTTTTACTAGATTTCACATCTTTGTGAACAATGTATAACACATAATCATGATAAATATATTCTTGTCTCTGAGTTGTTCCAAGGGAAATCTTGTATCTTGGGTGCTAGTCCACACCAATTGTAGGCCCATGAAGTAGATCCCCTAGACTCCCATTAGGAATATTCTCATATACCAATAGATTGGAATATTATTAATACAAGAACATTGCAGTCCTGGATTCAAGAAAGTGGTATTGGAGTTGGGTTTGGGTGAAGTTCTATGAGAGTTGAGGGAAAATTTTCATTTGTGCACATATAAGGAGAGTCCATTGCAATGGAACCGAGGGTTTGGCACTCTGTCTGTGAGGAGGAAAAACCCTATGAGTTCGAAAGGGTTATTGACATTGAGGGGAAAGGTCAGTGGGGAAGTGGAGTTGGAAGCCAGAACAATGGTTAGAGAAAATTTTCCTCTCTGGTATATTTCTTATGTATGCCAAGTTCTACAGTTTAGAAGATGCGTGTGAAGTGTTTGATGGAATGACTCAACAAGATGATCCTTGACCATTATGATGAGTTGTTGTAGGAGGAAGATTTAGATTTGGCGATGACGGTGGCAAGTCAAGAATCGAAGTAGAGTTTTTATGGGCTTACTCAAATCAGGAGAAATGGTGAAATTATTGAATGCAAAGTTCGAGGTGGAGTTTACTTTTTTATGTAAATGGGCATATGACTTTAAGACTTGGTTAGGAATGCATACCCAATTTTTTAAATGTCACTGGTAAATTCTAGATGACCTAGGTGATAGGGGAGCATATGGTATTCTCAGATACCTTGGTTATAAACTTTGAGGGGAGTAGGGCCTGAAGGTGAGTGGTGTAGACTCATTTGGCTAGTTTGGCCAGATTTGGTCATGGGAAATCCCAAGTCAAGTTTAAAATGGGTAGGTCAAGAGTCATGGTTTTTGGGTCCATGGTTTTTTGGTAGCCCATGGTTTTACAACCCATACATGTAATGAATCCTTTAAAGGACTTAAGATATTCCATTGAAATTGTCTTGGAGGTGAGAGGTGAAGGCTCACTTGGCTAGCTTGGTTGGATTTGGTCAAGGAAGTACATCTTTGTTGGTTATAATGATGGAGTTAAGGGATGCATATTGTGGGATCCTACTACCTACAAATCATCATTAGTAGAGAAGTGTACATGGAATGATCAAGAGTTTTTCAATATAAGAAAGGGATATTTGTTTGCAAACTCAGGGAATCATTGTATGGATTAAGGTAACCAAACAATGGTGCAAGATGTGGGATTCCTTCATGGTGAGACAAAGTTCTTAAGAAGTGAGTATGGTCATTATGTTTATGGCATATTCATTACCTTGGCGTTATGTTGATGATATTCTTGTTGCAAGCAAAGCATGGTTGAGGTCAATATGTTAAAGGCTAAGTTGGTCAGGTTGTTTTAGATGAAGGATCCGGGAGTAGCAAAACAAATATAGAAGTACACAAAAACAAGAAAAATGGTAAGATGTGGTTGTCACTGATTAGGTTTAATATGAAATTTGTGAAATTGGTAAATATCCCTTTAGCTTTCCATTGTAAGATTTCTTCAATTTTAAATGTCCTATTAGTAAGGAAGAAAGAATTATATGTCTCATGTAACTTATGAACATGCAGTAGGAAGGTTGATGTTTGTGACTGGAATGTTCAAGTATTTCACATGCAGTTGGTGTTCTCAGAGGACGCAGGGAAAAAACAACTAAAGAGCATGGAAATGGATGCTTTGATATATGAGAATCACAAGTATCACCTACAATGGTTGCATCGATTTAGTTTGTGGTTATGTTCATTCAGTGGAGGTGGAGTGATCCATACTGGAGCAAATTGTTCAAACATGTTAACACAACCAATATTTTTATAGAAGTTGTGGTGGTGTTTGGATTATTATGGCTTGCAGGAAGGTGATGTTTTATTTTTTGGGAAAGGTATCAAGAAATTATTTTCAAGGTGGAGATTGTTGGGTTTTGACAACACACCTTGTAGTTACATTGTTTGGGTAGAGGTTTCTCAAGTGTTTGGTTTTCTATATGCCTGGAAACACATGAGAATCTCATTTTTAAATGTAGAATACCATGAGGATGTTCTTGAGACTTGTATTCATTTCTCCATTACTTGGATGAGCAATAAAGATTACCATTTCCCCCCATTTCGTTCCTAGTTGCACTAAGATGTGTTTATGTTCTTCTCTATTGTGTGATTGTTTATCTTCATTTTTTGTCTCTATTCATGGATTCTATTTGCAATCTTGAATTCCAACACATACATCTTAGCGGCCATGGGAGTCGCAATACATGTTCTTTACAACCATTGTTGAGGGATATCTCAAATAAAAATCAAAATTCATCATTTTTCTGTTCCCATGGGACCTAGTCCACAACACATTTTCAGATCTAAATTCAATGGGGAAACTGTATTAGTTTCATTAGTGTGTTTTTTAATATAAGATATTTTTTAATTATTGCAAATGTATTAGCATTGTTTTTGAAAAATAAATCATGGTGAATCTCCAAAATCAGAGGCACAATGAAGGCATTTGGATATTCAAAGGGAAATGAAGTTCAAGTTCAACTTAGACAGGTGGTTGTTCAGATAGTATGATATGTTGGGATCAGTGAAATTATGCCTAATTGGGGTTGTGAGATAATCATGTGGGGATTGCTTATCGAGATAGTTTAGGAGAGATCCAGGATCTGGAAGTTCAACATCATTCCTTTACGAGGGTTATGAGAAATTAAAAGTTCTAATGGTGTCTAATGGTGCTGGGAAACTTGGGTCATAGTGGGAAAACTATACCTTTTAGAGGAATAGGTGACAACCTGATGGAGTGGTGTTTGTAGCTTGCAAGCTTTCGAGATGCAGAAAGATGTTGATGAATATCATGACAAGTGTTCGTTAAGGGAGGGTGTTGGAATAAATCCTACTTTTCTTGTTAATTAATGTGGGATTACTCATCATATCATACAATTATAGATCATAGTTAGGTAGAGAGCTTGTTCTCTAAGTGAGTTGTTTTCTTTTAGATTGTTAGATCTAGTTGGATGTGAGAGATAATCTCCAACTAGCTACCTCCTAGTTTAGTGTATAGTTGAGATATTCTCTCAAATATTTTGTTAATATGGTTAATATATCTTTTGTATATTAAACCAAAGCTTGATGTATTTATATATGCACAATTCACGATTAATGTGATAGTCAAAACGTGTTTTGGTGTGTGAAAGAAAATATGTCTACTCTCCATTTTTCTTCCCTAAAATAAAAATGGCACCATGTCTAAGAGAATCAATATAGTGGGTCCATTCATCCACCAACTATTAACATTGGAAAAATAGAGCAACAAGATCTCACTTTTACTGCAATATCTTGAGGCAAGGTATCACTTTTTCAACCTCCATTTCCATATATCAATGTGATCAGAAAGTGTGTCGGTCTGTCCAAGAGAAAAGATGAAGAAGACATATTGAGATAAATTACTATGTAATATATAAGTGATTCAATATCCTCCTCATATCACTTATTAATGATATGATGTAGTATACATGTTTTTCAATATCTTAATCATTTTATTTTGTTATTATTCAACATCTTCATCGCTAAACATTGTTACTTTGTTATTGTTCAGATTCAGAATGATCTAAATTTCAAAGGATCAAGTTCATTTAAAATATATAGATGATAGTTATGATCTAAAAATTTCACGTTGGTGCCCATGACTCAACCAGCCTAGATCTATCTTAAGTTTGGATTTATCATGCGTTGAAAGGGATCAATAGATCCGAAATTAAGATTTATTATATATCATTAAATTTGGACATTGAAAAATCAATATTAACACACTTTCAATGTTTACCATTAATATGGGCATTTTTTCTACAGTGATATTTTTAACTGGTACATGAAGGATGAATATCATGTTCACATGTTTAATGAACTTTCAATGTTTAGCATTAATATGGACATTTTTTCTACATTGATATTTTTAACTTGTACATCAAGGATGAACATCATGTTCACATGTGATAGATGGCTTAAAGTAGTGTATAGAGTATATTTGTATTCGAGAATTTTAAGAGGGAACTAAATATGTACATTAAGATTGAGGATTCCTTAAAATTCATTATGTCATCACACTCTAAATTTGATTACATTGTGATTGTGGTGGGCCCAAAAAACGTTGTTTGGGGCCTCAAAATGACCCAGGAAGTTTAGGACCCAAAAAGATAAAAAAAACTACCAAGATGACATATTTATGTGAGCCAGTTGGAATAGGTGAGTCGACACCAATATCCACCTGGATCAATCCTCCCCCCTTAGGAAGAAATGGTCTCTATTTCATTGAGTTGCCCCATCAGATGATGAATGTTTTGCTGAATTTGGCCCCGGGTGAGGCACTTGCCTTGGTAGAGGAGTTTCCCTACTTTGACAACATGATAAAGATGAAACTTCTATTGGTAAGTTCCCTTGACATGTGTTTCCATGATCTGATTAGTGGATGAATTTTCCATGCACTTAGGCTTGAGATTTGTTGGTGTCAACTTTTGTACGACCTTTGAGGTGTCCAATAATGGTGGAAAGTATGGCCAAAGGAGGTCCACATTAAACATTGGATGCAAGACAAGGAAGGAGGGAATGTTGAGCTCAAAAGAATTGTCACCCATGACCTTGGTGATGGTTTAAGGTCCATAGCGGAGTGGAAAAATATTCTAATGGGATCCCGCAAGGAATTCTTTCTTCAAATGAAACCAAACTTTATCTCCCACCTGAAACTTGTGTGGCACTCGATGTTGATCATGGTGCTTCTTGTACTTGGAATTAGACTTTTGTAAAATATCTTGAACCTATTGGTGGATGTGATGTATCTGCTCAATGAACCGGGTAGCTTTGTCAACTTCAATTTTTGCATGGGACGAGTCTACCTTGGTGGCAGCAAGGGGTAGTGCAACATCCATGGGACTCGATGGTTGAAATTCTAACCCCACCTAAAAGGGGCTATGGATGGTTGAGCTATATATGGCTCTATTGTAGATATGTTGATTTTATAGGGAATAATCTCATCCCATGTGCATGGATGCTTGGAATTGTACATGTGCAGGATATGCATGATCATCTGGTTGATGACCGCATTTTGGCAGAATCCGTCTCAGGGTGGAAGGTAGTGGATTTGATGAGCTTCATGTCTAGAAGTGACCAGAGGCTTGACCAAAATGTGTTGATGAAACAATTGTCCTGATTTGATATGATGGTTTGTGGCATCCCAAAATGTACCCACACTTGTTCAAAGAATAATTTTGCAATGGCTTAGGCTGTGATGCTCTTCTTGCAGGCGGCCAGAATCACCATTTAAAAAAAAATGATTAACCAACACATAAGCAAAGTCATTTCCCCACTTGGTTGAAAGAAGGCCCAACATATAGTCCATTGAGATGGATTCATAGGGCCTTTTAGGAGTAGG
This sequence comes from Picea engelmannii, assembly GCA_009831015.1. Classification (NCBI taxonomy): domain Eukaryota; kingdom Viridiplantae; phylum Streptophyta; class Pinopsida; order Pinales; family Pinaceae; genus Picea; species Picea engelmannii. The sequence goes on from ML803034.1 coordinate 119,281, forward strand.
TAGAGTGGTGTACATGCCTTTTTTCATAATGGTTGGTTTAGCAATAGCACAGGAAGTGCATGACCCGATATACTTGGTAACATCATGTCAAAGTTTTGGCCAATAGAAATGTTGTTGCAACATTGTCACTGTATTTTCTATGTCGAAGTGGGATTCACGAGTGTATTGGGATTCCCAAATCATCTTCACTCACTTGCTTGATGGAATGTAGAGATGTCCTAGATGGAACAACATCTCGTCCTAAAGATCGAAATCAACGACAACTATGTTTGTGCCCAACATATGGTAGGTGGTAGTGAAGTGAGGATCTCTCTCATAGATTTGGGGCCATATGGATGTCTCATGGTCATGAAAGTTTAGCATCGTGGCGAGTTCTGAAACTAGAGGGAGACTGAAGAAATCAATGACGTGGTTGGTGATTCATGTCTTATAGTTGATGTTGAGATGGAACTGATGCAAGTATGTGGACTGTTATCCCCCACTTTCAGGGATAATGAGGAAATCATGTCTCAGGGCCGACAGGTCCTAGACATGGAGTACCGAGAGCAGGATTGACTTCAGCATGGCCCTAGAGGGCCCACCTTTTCTCTCTTCCAGCATCTTTATCCTGTCAGCAACAACAACCTCCACCACCATCTGCTTAGTCTTGTTTCAGAGAGAGTTCTTGCTTCATGAGGTAATTAGTTCAGGTATCATGGTATGTGTCACTTTGATCATCAAAACCATTGAATGTATGCATTTAATTCCTTTTATTTCTAACAATTGCTTGGACCTTACACTTTCCCACTTGAACATGCTTTGGGGATTGAGAGGATGTCCTAGTAAGCCTGTGTCTATTGGTTTTGGTTAGCCATTAGGGGTTGTCTTTGAAAAGCCATCGTTCGCTCCCTTCACAGCTTCACTTTTCCATCTTGTTTCCCGCTCACCTGTCCCATTCCACTTGTCTGGGAACTAGGTTGACTTATTTTTAGGATTGCATCTTATCTAGTGGGAAGAAGGGGCTAAAGGCCCAGAAGTTAAAATCAAGCTGGTAAAAGATAAAATCCTAAGAATAAAACCTCGAGATGCTTCGCCCATGGATCCCCGAGAAAGCAATAAAAGGATTCTCAATAAGAAACAAGATGGACCCTAAAAAATGATAAAACAAGACCTAACCAAAGAATAGGGGGTCTCATCATGAGCCATCCTATCAGGTGCATGAGTATCTAGCAGTATGGCATTGCCATCAATTGGTTACCATGCCAGGGTAGTGAGCTTTGGTTACATGGCCAAGGGAAAGAGGATCTCATCATGAGCCAACCTTCTCATTTCTACGAAAGTACTTGTGGGTAACAGTGTCACCACTGGTCACCACGCTAGGGCCGTGTCCCCTAATTATCTCTTTAGAAAAAGAAAAAGAAAAATCAATAAAAGATAAAATAACAAAAAGAATAAAGACATGGATGGGCTTGGAAAGAATTGCATCCATGACATGTACAACTCGCCTTCTACAAAGGCACCCACAAGTAACATATTGCATCCTTGGTCTTCATTGTACCCACCTGCTTGGACATCCCTTGACCACTTCATTCACTTACATGGCTTGGAAGAGGTCTCTTCCAGAAACTTCCCTTTTCCTAGACTTGCATTGTAGGTTTCTGTAATGTCTTTGAGCTATTGACTGATCTATTAGGGGTTTTATGCATATGTTTAATAATATTGATGATGAAATGTGATTGAAATTGCTATGATCCATGTGACTGATGATCCCATGGAGGGCGTAGCCTTTGATGTGCAGGACCATGCGCGATGGATAGGTACCATTTCAGACCGGTACACATGGGGAGATGATCAGTTCAGACCTCCATGGGGATGAAGAGCCCATCAAGTGGATGCTGAGACCCCATTAGGGGGAAAAGATAGGATGGAGGTGGATCAGGGGCATTGAACTAGAGATGAAGAGGACGTTCCACCAGAGGCACCCCAACAGATCTTGACCTAGGGGGGATGACCCTTTCTTAGTGGAACGTTGGCCTTGGGAGGCCTAGGACATCACCATATTGACCATGACGTCATTCAACATCATGGACGCCTTGGGAGGTAAACTAGGCAGCAGTGGCACGTGTGGCAGGTTGGAGAAGCCCAAGGAGGGCTAACGTTTTTCTCCAGGATGCCCCATCTTCCCTAACAAGGGATAACGTCTCCCTTGGAGGGGCTTTTACTCTCTTTTCAGCTTGATTTAGGGTTTTAAATTTGACAATTTAATGTAAAACATTATGATTTTGGTATTTTGGCCTTGTCGGCCTTTTACATGACCTAAAAAGTAAAATTAGGTCATGAAACTATATAAATGAAGGATTTTCACCTTCATTTTTTCATCACAACTCATTCACTCCATAAGGAGGTCTGAAATTTCTGCCCTCTCTTGGGTATTTGGTTGATTTAGTGAGGCACACTTATTGAAGGAAGACATTTTTGGCATATTTTGGCATTTCTCTTGAAGGAAGGTGTTACAACTAGTGTTTGCATTGTTATTTCTTGGTGAATTGTAAGTATTTTTTTGCAAAATTTCTTGAATGAATGGTTGTAGTTTAATTTCTTACATGTGTTTATGATTTTGCTGAATAAAACCCTAGGTGACAAGAACACAATTAGGTCCTTGTCTCATGTTCCCTGATAGAGAATTTTTTCAGCCATTGATAGAGAAGAGAGAGCCTAGCCGTAGTTACACCCTCTTTATCTCTTCATTTATTGCTATTCGTACTATCTAGAGGCCAAGAAGAGAGAGACGTCTTAAGCCTAGGTCTACTACACTTAGGGCCATTTTCTCTAGGGTTTGTTGAAAAGGCCTTGCTGTAGCAACACCTTACTTCGTCAAAACCTCTAGTTTTGGCATTATGCTTCATCTTTTAGCTAGTCGTTTTTCCACTTGAGTTAAGGAAGGAGGATAGAGCACAAGGCCTTGCCATAGCAACACCAGAGTGAGCCTCTCTCCTCTAGGGTTTTGATTTTGAGGCCTCGCCTTAGCAACACCTCAAAACTTCTCCCTCTAGTCCTTGTTCGTCTTGACCTTTGACTCCTTCAACTCTTACATCCTTCACTGTTGACTCAATTTATCCCTAAGGCACTGATCCTAAGACCTCATGTGTTGAAGTGGACTTGATGTAAACACTCTCAAAAATTTGAATTGAAACCCTAACTTCACTGACCCTAGCCTAAAATAACCTACTAACCCTAAGTGTTGCTGTCATCCTTAGCTATTTACATCATTAGTGCAGCAAACGTCTTGTTTTATGAGCAATTGAATGGTAATTTAGGTATAAATTGAATGAAGTGTTGATCTTTTACTTTGGATGCCATATTGTCTCAATATTTATTGGTATAAACATTGACTTAGTCAACATTTATTACCTAATTGATTATATATTATTCAGATAGTCATCTATTCTATGAAGTACTAACCCATTGAAATATAGCTTGCATATATTATTTGTTGTTTCTTTGTTCCAGGTAGGTATATCTTTGGGGGTTTACTTTTAATTGGCATTTGGCCAGACTATCTGCTTGGTGGTGACTTGTGAGGGGGAATCTACCTTTATCCTACAACATTTTGCCTCTTCAAAACCCCAGGTCACTGGGGATGTCTCCCCTAGGCCTCACCTCTCTAAAGATAAAGAACCGTCCCATTGTGGTGACATTGGGTGGGATTGGTTCCAGTTATGCCAGTTTTCTTACTCAATCTCTAGCTTTTTATCCTTCCTACAAAATGCGCGATAACATGGACCACTTCTGATGGCAGTCATTCTACAATTTTCATTGTGTCTACATGAACTGTAGCGACTTATGATCGGTGTGGATGATTGTTTCCTTCCTGAGAATGTAATGCCTCCACTAGCGGTAGGCTTGCACAATCTAGTACATTTCTTTGTCATAAGTAGGGTACTTATGGATAAAATCTAATATTTTCTCACTATGATAGGCCACGAGGTGTCCGTGCTGAGAGAGAACTACACCCATAGCATAGTTTGAAGCATATGTCTCGATATCAAAGGGTTGTTGCAGGTTGGGTAATGAGAGCACTCGGGCTGAGAACAAGCGATGCTTAAAATCATCGACCGTTTGCTACTGTGACATGCCCCACACGAAATTTTCCTTATCACCACCCGTGGTTACTTGGCCAAAAGCCCATGCAATATGGGTGAATCCCAACATGAACTTGCGAAAGAAATTGGCAAGGCCTAAAAAGATCCAAAGCTTAGTGAGTGTGGTTGGGCTTGGCCAATCACGAATGACCTAGATCTTGGCTAAATTCACATGCACCCCATGCTCATAAACAATGTATCATAGGTATTGGACCCTATCCATGCCGAAGGAGAATTTTTCCAAATTTGCATATAGCTTGTGTTGTCGTAGAGTGTAAAAAAACTATTGAATATGCTGCAAGTATTCCACCCTATTGTTTCTATAGATGAGGATGTCTTCCAGATACACCATCATGAAAGAATTGGTGAAAGGCCGCAATATATCGTCCATCATTCTCATGAAAGTTGCTAGGGAATTCGTTAAACTAAAGGGCATGAACAACCTATAAGGATGATAATTAGGCCCCTTAAATGCCATTTTTTTTTTTTTTCAACTAAACTAAAGGCCAAAATATACACTAATTACAATGAAGAAATAATACTAGCACCCCACAATTTATTTCAATTATAACCGATATCGACTTAACTTAAAAAATGTGAGAATTCATATCATAAATAATATATAAAACAAGGACCAACTTTTATCGCCTACTTATTCAATGCTATTAAACACAAGGTAGTATAATATTTCATTCCCAATTATAAATGACAATTTTTTTATTAATTCCACCACTAGTTACATTAATTAAGTATGTATTCATATAATCCAATAACAATTGAAAATTTCCATCAACAATACTATAACGACTTCCTAATGAAGAGTAAGGGGATACAACGAATAATAAAAACGTATATTCACATTTCTTTATGGTCATAAATATAAATAAATAATGTAACTACAATTATGTGCATGGGTTAAATCATTCACCTACATGTCTACTTGTCAAACTCATTAAAGAACTCCAAACTTTTTAAGAATAAATTGTTACTCAAAACCTTGACTGTAACTAGAGGGGAAGTTTTAAGTTGTAAGCACAAGATTCAATTGGAAAGTGAAACAAGGATGTCATCATATGGGGAACTCAAACTCTACTTGAGCAAGCAAGTCAATAGCTCCAGTAGACCTTAAGAGTTCAAATCATAGAGTGCAAGTAATATATTGCTAAGTTAATAAGGATGTAATGAATTGGTGGTGCTTAACCTGAACAAGCCCAATCTATGAGTTGGATTCTAGTGATCGAATGGTTAGACATCTGTGTAGTTTCATTGTAAAAATGTAATGCTAAAATTTAAGCATCAATTTAGGCTTGAAACATGAGATTCTATTAGTCAAGCAATAGTGAAGAATCAAACTGAAGGAGAACAACCAAAGCCTTAGTATATACCAACAAACCAACGATTAATTTCCAAAATTAAAAAAACACGAGCATAGAAAATTGGATTTTAAAAATACCATATCCAATACCAAGAAATCTATAACACTAACAATCTCAATAAATTAAGGCCGCAAGGATAGTTGAGGTGGATTTTACTAGCAGTGTTCCCGAAGATGATATTTTAGATCCAGAACTGTAAAATATTACAATTTAACATGGATCCATCACTATGAGAAACAAGGAATAGACGTCACCGAGAATGACAGAGTTAGAAAAGAGTACAACGATGAAGAATAGGTTTCAAAAGTAATTTATGTGAATTCATATGGAAGAAATAATTGATGCAAAAGTAAGTTATTGTCTGAGAGAAGTTCATCTTCAATCGGGTTCTTTTCAATGGAGAGGGAGATTCAAATCCGTCTCTAGTGAACTAATCTAAAGTTTGACATTCCTTAGAGAACCACTTAGTCCGAATTCAATTCGGAACCAAGATGGCATAGTTGTTTTCTTTTCACTATGCCATTACCATTTAAATCTAACCAAGGAAACAATACAAATTTATTGAATCAACCTTTATATTCTATCGAAAGGTCATTGAATGTTCAGGGTTATTCTGTATTTTTATATTAAACAAAAAAATTCTCTATTAAATTCATATAGGAATAAGCCTCTGTTTTTTGTGTTGTACACAATTTCATATAGAAAATTTTAACTATCATTGCATACATATAAAAATATAAATCATTCTTCCTACTCTAACGTAGATCATCTATATAAATAACCAAAATTTCATGTCACCATTCAACATGTTCCCATGCATTTTCATTTACAATTCAATTTTTCATTATCAATAAAACAAAGTATAACTAGATAATCAAATACCATAACCAGAAGTAAGACAATGTATGTGGCTGATATTCAATCCTGGGAACTTGCGCAATGTCCTTCCTCGAATTCTAATCAAACGAATTCACCGATACCTCACAACCAACGCTAGCGGTACTCTTCTTCCCCCTTAGCCCCCCGAGCCACAAAGGGACCACACATAAAAAATCAAACAACTAGATCAAACTTGCCCTCTCAAAGAGAGGCTTCCACCTATTGCACAAGCTTTTAGCCCAACTCACACAAATAAACTTAGTCAATAGAAATTTTAACAACATTTCATTCATCTAGCAATAGGGTACCTCTCCTTCTTCCTTTCCTTTCTTTTATAAATTTTTTTGGTTAGACATTTTTCTTCTCATACAATATTAGCTAATTTTAATCATTTAATTTAAAGATTATTCACCCCCAACACATGTCACACTTTCACCAAGTTGCACATGTTTAATTCTTTTTAAATTAAATAAATATGCATTTCTCCCACACTCCTCAATTAGTTCCTAGATTTTATCCTAGTTGTCCCTTAGTTCCCCATTTTCTCTTTTATTGTGTCTGTTGATATTGAGAGGGGGGTGAATCAGTATCAAGTACAATTTAAAAACCTTTTTCAACTTATACTTAAACCATTCAATTATATCCAATGAGCAATGAACAATAGTATAAGAGTTACACCAATACACCACAATACACCATGCACAATATATGATAAATAATTAATAGTTTTTGTTCAAGGGAAGTAATGACTTCCAAATGTAGCTACAGCTTCCAAATGTAGAGGGAGGAATAAACCTCCAAGAGGAAGATACAATCCTCCAATATCAAGAGAGAGTTGAATTCTCCATCCTTGCCCCTTCCTTCCACCCAAGAATATATGAGAGATAATAAAACTTTACATTAAATCACCACCATCAACCAATCATCACATAGAACCTAATAATGCTTCCTGAGACTTCTTCAATTTATGCAATTCTTCAATTCTTGGAGTACTCTAATCCTATATATAATATTACTCAATGTATTCTTTGAAACTCCTCCAATTTTCACTCCTTGAATCCTACCCAAAAAGAGGTTATAGAAAGAATGGTAGACTTTATTCAATTCTGGTCTGTTCAGAAGACCCAACTTGTACAACATGCTCCACGCTCAATATTTAACACTTGACTCTGAAACTCTACCCCAAGAGCTTTCAAGTAAGTTTCCATTCTATTTTTCCAGTATTCAAAATTGCTTCCATCAAATGGTGGAGTCCCATTTGGAATGTTTCCTTCCATTTCTGCATAGGATCTTCCTTCCAGTGGTTAAACTATACTGAAGGTAACCCGCTCCGATACCAATTGTTGATACTGAGAGGGGGGTGAATCAGTATAAACTACAATTTAAAAACCTTTTTCAACTTATACTTAAACCATTCAATTATATCCAATGAGCAATGAACAATAGTATAAGAGTTACAACGATACACCACAATACACCATGCACAATATATGAGAAATAATCAATAGTTTTTGTTCAAGGGAAGTAATGACTTCCAAAGGTAGCTACAGCTTCCAAATGTAGAGGGATGGATAAACCTCCAAGAGGAAGATACAATCCTCCAATATCAAGAGAGATTTTAACTCTCCATCCTTGCCTCTTCCTTCCACCGAAGAATATATGAGAGATAATTAAACTTTACATTAAATCATCACCATCAACCAATCATCACATAGAACTTAATAATGCTTCCTGAGACTTCTTCAATTTATGCAATTCTTCAATTCTTGGAGTAATCTGATCCTGTAGATAATATTACTCAATGTATTCTCTAAAACTCCTCCAATTTTCACTCCTTGAATCCTCCCCAAAAAGAGGTTATAGAAAGAATGGTAGACTTTATTCAATTCTGCTCTGTTCAGAAGACCCAACTTGTACAGTATGCCCCGCGCTCAATATTTAACATCCGATCATGAAAATCACACACAAGAAACTAAATTACATACTCTTTCCAATGGAAGTAGTCCCACTTCATTTGGATTATGTATGAAGAAGTTATGACCGTTTTACCTGGAACACCTATTTATTGACTAGCTTCAGGACTGGTCACAAACCCTATCTTCCACAGAGTGTATCTCCATAATTATAGCGAATCAAGAGATTAAATTTTTACCAAAGGTACCTTGATATGTCTTCTCAATACCGTAGCAATTTCATGAACTGAATCGTTATAACAATAAAGTTATAGCAAAAATGGTAAGATGACCTGAAAATAACATACCTTAGAACACATCACTAAAAGACTTCATCCTCCCTTGAAATCCAACCTTCTTTTCTTTCTTCTTCCCTCTGAAATTCGACATGTATCAAATGAATGTATAATGATGTTTATTTATACCATTTATGTCACTTCCTTTTAACATTAGGGCCGACCTGACACTTTCTTATTTTGTAATTATTTTCTATAATTATCTTCAGGGCCTACATGTACAATTCACTTTGTCATCTTCAAAAAATCATTTCTCCTCAACCGTGAGGATCCACGTGGCGTGCCACATACCACCGGAAAAAACATGATGTATACTATCCATCCATGGGTGTTGTATCTTCATGTGCATTTTCCTTCATGTCCAAATACCTTCATCAATCTTGTGGTCCAAAACCCATGACTAGGGTTGACATCAATGACAACAACCAATCTTCCAATAGTGTTTCCTAACTAATTTACAATTGGGGTTTGATTATGACTCTTCTTCTAGTTAGGCTTTAGATTCTAGATTGACTTTAGATTATAACTTCATGTTGACTACACATTCTCTCATGAATTGATTTTCTTTTAATTTAAAATTTATTTTTATTAATTTCATGCATACATTGTGCACATGCCTAAATTTTATTCTTATTCTCCCTTTTCTAGTTTTAATTAGTCTAAAATTCCCCTTACCCAAATTTTATAATTTGTTTAGGCATAAAAATTTACACCTATGTTTTTATCATGTTCTCTTTCTAAATTAATATAAATTTATATAATTTCAAGTTCTCTTTTTTATTGGTTCTAGGTAATTGTTTTACTCTCTAAGGTATTAT
>ML803034.1:158313-170643 GCA_009831015.1 Picea engelmannii
TGTCATAAAAGGTTTAAAGTCTACCAAATGGATGTCAAGTCAGCCTTTCTCAATGGAGATTTAAGTGAAGAAGTCTATATGGAACAACCAGAGGGTTTCAAATTGTCTGATAACCCTGACTTAGTATGCAAGCTTAAGAAAGCGTTATATGGTTTAAAACAAGCCCCTTGAGCCTGGTATCACAGACTGGATACGTATCTCAAAGACAAAGGGTTCAAGAGAGGAACATCTTAGAACAATCTGTATATTAAGACAGAGGATAATGATTTGCTCATCGTACTGGTCTATGTAGATGACATCATCTTTGGTTGTAATAAGGATTCACTGGTACAATGGTTTGCTTTTTCCATGGACTCTAAATTTGAAATGTCTATGATAGGAGAACTGTCATTTTTCCTTGGTCTACAAATTACTCAGAGGCTCGATGGGATCTTCATTTCTCAAGGAAAATATTTAAGAGAAATGCTGAAAAGGTTTCAAATGGAAGATTCTAAACCTGTGGGTACACCTATGGTAACTGGATGTAAATTAAGCAAGGATGATGATTCACCTGATGTTGATCAAAGCTCATATCGATTGATGATAGGAAGCCTGCTGTACATCACAGCATCTCGCCCAGACATAATGCATGTTGTAGGAATGGTAGGAAGATATCAGGCTGCACCTAAACAGAGCCATTTACAAGCTGTCAAAAGGATATTCAGGTACTTAAAACAAACAATGACTTATGGTCTGTGGTATCCCAGAAATCAAAGTCTTCAGTTGACTGCTTATTTAGATGCAGATTGGGAAAATTGTGTTGATGAGAGTGTTGTAGGAAAATCTCCCTGCGAACAGGTAGATTGCCTCAAAGAGCTTGACCCTAACTCTAAGACAGAAAATGCTTAACATGGACATTGACTTCCTTTCAAACCTATCTAAACTAACACATGAGAAGGAAGGATAACAAAAGTACCTCTTTATCGACATTTGTCCCTGCACGCTCCGAGTTGCGCTTCGATCCTTTGCTCCTTGCTGAGTTCTGCGGACAAACAAGATACAACCACTTCCTACTCTATTGATATTAGCTTGAAAACAGATCTATCTATTAATGATAAGTTCATGTAATATTAGACACAAACTAGAAAGAAACATGCCAAGCGTGTCATATTAATGAGAATAATGATAGCAGTACTTACAATCGTAGATGCGAATGCGACAGCTTCATCAAGTCCCCTTTGTCTAACCCTTGCCTGAAAGATCCACAACTTGGATAACGACATCTTCACTGATCACTCTGTTTTGGCTAACTGTGTGTTTCCTCTAAGATCATAGGTTTCATGCTAGCAGTTCCTCCCCTTTCCAACACCTCTTATGAGATCATAAGTTTGGTGTAATTCTCCATTTCCAGTCCCCTTTCACCATTAGAAAGCTTTCTTATATAGCCTTGGAGAGGCTTTAACCACTTGAGATATCCTTGGGGAAGTTGAGGATTTGCCTCCTTTAGTTGAGGATCTTCCCTGGGATCATGGCTGGACTAGGGATTCGAATCCAACTTCCTTCCAAGAATGAAAGGATCCTTCCCCCATTCCTCTCAATAACTCAACTGCTGCCCAGAATAGGTAGCGCTCCCTCAAAAGGGCCATCAGAGCGTTGTAGTGCTCCCTAGTAGGCTTTAGGGGGGTGCCAGCGCTTTCAAAATCTATAGCGCTCCCTCAAAAGGTCTAGGGGAGATTTATAATGCTCCCTGATGATGTAAGGGGGAGCTTGGGCGCTCCGAGATAGTGTAAGGGGGAGCACTCCCCTCCAAAAACTCAGTTTTTGAGGTGCTTTTAGATGGAAAAAGGTTTGCAAGCCTGCTGACTCATTTCTCCTCTTCCAAATCAAATGTTTGAGGTGTTTCAAGTGTCCTTCTCATGTCGTTATAGGCACGACATAGGCATCATGGCAGTATGCTTCCCTGACACTTGCGATACGTGTGAGCAACATGCGACACTTGCGACTTTGCGAGAAAAATGTGACACTTGCGACCTTTGTAATGACGACACTTGCGACACTATCAAAGTGAGTATTTTTGATGTGTAACAGATTGCCCCCCAAAGTATGAAGTTAGAAGATAGGAACTGATGACTGAAATACTTTGTAGACGTTCAAGCAAGGGTGTAGACTCGGAGAACCTGACAGAAGCTGCACACAAACATCCAACAAATATTATGACATGTTTCAAAACCCAAGGCAGGCATACCTATGCTTGGGTGATCAAGACTTGCGAGATATGGCCGCCATAAAATACACTCCGGATCCATAATTGTATTGATGAAAAGGTATAGCCACCAAAGATACAATGTGGATCTATACTTTGATGACTCAGACTGATCGTGGCCACGAAGAATACATAGTGGATCTACGAGATGACAAGACATAGCCATGACCAATACAAAGTGGATCTATGTAACAGTATATGTGTCATTGTAACTCCATCGCAACCTGGGCAAAGTACATATCAAAGTGATTTCTCAACCCAGGGTCTTCTTACCGATCCCAATGTAGTACGAATCTAACCATGTGAATAGATGTCCTGATGTCGAACATGGCAGAAACCACTTGATTACCGGTCAATGATGTAAACAGTTAACAAGCGCGAGGGAGATCACCATTAATGTCAATGATTCCCAAGGTAAACTAGTACATTCTAACGAATGTGAATGGATGAGATGGATTTGAACATCCGTGGAATCATCCAATCATAGGTCAATGATGTAAACCTACTGTCGAATGTGAGGAGGCCTGCCATTGAGGCATGGAGGTCCCAAAGTACTAACTAGTTTCTAAGCCCCATTCCCGGATAATGTGTTGAAGTCGACAGGAATAGACTCGTCGAAGGAGGGCCTTGATGTATTGCCCCATCAATGACACGAAATGAACATAGAGATGTAATTGGTGGATCAAATGGACATGGCCTGACAAAGGTTTCGAGGCAAGATATTTGGGATGGCTGACTCTTGAGGCGGATACTTCCCTTGAACACTGAGGCACAACAACAAAACTTGACGTGGACCAATACTTATGCATTGGATATGGCGACTTGCGTCAGGTGACCCAAAGGAGCGAAAGGAACTCAAAGGATTGGCTCAGTGCAGAGGTTCAACGGACTATGATATGTGCAAATGACAAAGTGCCGTGTTCGAGGGCGACTCTAAGAAGTGTCGGAAGATGTTCTCAAGAGACTGCTTGGCTTGCTCCTTTCAATTTTTCCCCAATCCAGATAGATGAATACCTCTTTTTTATTTAATGAGCTCGAGGAGGATAACACATGCTCGATATAACTCACCTTCGGTAAGTTCCTCTTCCTTTGCTTAACGAACCAGAAGAAGTAAGGGATCGGTCCCATATGGGCATGTCGATGTGTGTTTTAACGAGTCCAAAGACATAAAACTTGAAGGTTTTTTGGGATTATAGAGTTTGGAAAAACACTTAAAAGAGAACTCTCTCAGTTCCTTTTTCGTACAGTAGTCAAACGAGACCAAAAAAGGGGTAAACTATCGCTCGAAAGACGCCCTTTATGACCTTTTAACGAGTGTGAAATGAAGCAAGATCACTCGACAATATTTTCATATTTAGAGAGTCTGAAAAGGGTTTAAAGTAGACTCCAGGGGGTTCCTTTTTCGTGTGTTCGTGTATTCGTACGGGTCCGAAAAAGAGATAAAATTTTACCCAGTTGCATTCTCATGTATTTACGAGCACGAGAAAGAACAAAGACTAAGCTCGGTATGCCCCCAGCTTGAAAGTTGGTGGCTTAGCTCCAGAATGATCATCAAAGGCTGGAGACATGCCCCCCAAGCTTCAATTCATTCATCGACTTTGAGGTTGTCACCAATTTCTGTGCTAGATGGAGGAAAAGGATACAAGTGGATGAAATGAAGGTTAAAAACGAGACCTAACGAAAGACTCGAATCGACATCTACGAGATCTGGCGAAAGACTCAACTTGAAGGGAGAGGTGATTGTTTCATTTTTTAATGAGCTTGAAACAAGAAAAGAACTATGCTCAAGGTTCCAGGTTCGATCCCCAGATTGTTGTTTCATTTTTTAACAAGCTTGCTACAGAGAGGAAAACTATGCTCAAGGCCTATGTTTAATTTTTTAACGAGCTTTCCACAGAGAAGAGAAACTATGCTCGTGGTGCCCCCGTCATGAAAGCTAGTGGCCTCTGTTTCATTTTTTAACAAGCTTGCCACAGAGAAGAGAAACTATGCTCGTGACCTCTGTTTCATTTTTTAACGAGCTTTCCACAGAGAAGAGAAACTATGCTCATGGTTTCTTCTTGGTCATGGCTTCCAAGAGGATAATGCTCTGGAAGGATACCATGTCAAGGGACAAAACTCGGTCATGGATTCCAAGATATCTTCGTCGAATGGAAGATAATCACTCTGGAAGGAACACATGTCAAGGGTCGTGATAGGGGTAAGGATATCGGGCTCCAATAATCCTACCGAAGAGATCACCATGTCCAATACCGGATCCAAATCGTCGGAAGTTGAGGTCATGGGAGACAACGCCACATAATTGACATGCGGTGGGGGTGATACTGTATGTATATAAGAACCACTTAGGGAGGTAACCCAGTCGGGGCCGATGAATGAAAGTTGATCAATAGTCACAATTCTTCCATCGTGAGGGAAAGATATCACACAAAAAAGAGTGGATACAATAGCTTTCATAGCACAAACATAATCCCTCCCAAGGAGTAAAGAGAAATACAAGGGGTCTCGGACTACCATGACATCGATAAAGATAGTTTTCCCTCCCAAAGTTACAGGAAACTAAGGAAGGATCCCTAAAGGTTGACTAGTTCTTCTGTTAAAAGCTAACAAATTCTATGTAACCGGTGCAAGCTGAGGACAACCCAAAGCATGCCAAGCAACAGAGGACAAAATACTAATGGATGCACCTTCATCTATCAACGTTTGAGGAATGTCCCGACCACAAACCTGTACTGTAATCTGAAAAGGAATGTGAGAGGGAAGACGAGGTCCAGTTAGCGCACCCCAATCAAAAAGGATGGCCTCATTACTTGGAGGGGGTTTCACAAGAGAACAAGGAATGCCCCCCAGCACGGTAGAGTCTGTATTAACGAGAAAAACGTGGGCAGTATTGGGTTTACTCTCTAGAAGGAGACTAGGATTGACCGATGATGGAATCAGATCAACCACTTTGGCACTCTTCAGATGAAGGGTGGGACTGACCGAGGGAAGGACTGGATCAACCACTTTGACATTCCTCAATGGAGGAATGGGATCGACTGATGGAAAAATTGGATTGACCACTTTGGCACTCTTCGGATGAAGGGTGGGACTGACCGAGGGAAGGACTAGATCATACACTTTGACATTCCTCAATGGAGGAATGGGATCGACCGATGGAAAAACTGGATTGACCACTTTGGTGTCACTCTTTTGATGAAGAGTTGGGTTGATTGATGATGGAACTGGATCAACTACTTGGGTTAGTGGTTCAATCGAGGAGGAAACTAGATTGACCACCTGATCAACTGGACTAACCAGGGATGGAACCAGATTGACCAGTCCATCAACCAATGATGGGTTGGAGGAAAGCTTAAGATAACCTTTTGGTAGTTGAAGTTTTTCCAAAAGAGAAGAAGCCTCGTCCATGCGAGGACAAAGGTGAGAGTAATGATTACCTTTACATAACATGCAAGGGAACTTGACACTTTTCTTCTTCTTACCAACCTGAACATCACTAGTTGACGGGGTATCATCGACATGACCGACAGAGGCCGATTATGTGGTGGACCACATTTCTAAGACCTGGGTAAGACCGGGGCAATCCCTCAGAAAGTGGTCACCCTTAGAAAGGCTGCAAGGGAATTTGGGTTTTGGATTCTTCCTTTTAATCTTATTGACCTCATCAACACTCCCAGTACTATTAACGGTAACTGGTTTCTTATAGCCAACACCTAATGTTGTTGGGGTCTTTGGCCTTTTCGGGTTCTTCTTCTTCTTCTCTTTCCGTTTCTTCTTCTTATGATCAACCTGGCTACTTTCTTTAGAGCTTTCACTAGGTGAAGAAGGAGAAATGGAAGGAGACTTAATGGGCGAAGAAGGTGAAAGGTTGATGTGAGGTTGATGTCTGGGTGGTGTATTGACATCCAAAATATTAGGTGCAACTGAAACATCGGGAGGATTCAGGATCACCGGAGTGGGGAACAACCAAACTGGTAATCCAATAGTGAGTCCTGGAAGACTCAGTGTGGCAACATATGGAGGACCAAAGTTTCCAAATGAAGGAAAGGTATAAGGTTCCCCAGGAGAAGGGGTTCCTCCATTGGTACTCCCAGGATTCGATGCCATTATCACTGACTCGACCTAAGGTCCACTAAGTAAAACAAACAACACACGCTAAGAATCTAAGAAGCAAACAATCAAACAAACCTTCCTATGATGAAACCACTAGTTGGTGATGAAATCCAACATCACGAGATCAAAATAGGAAGGGGCGGGGATAGAGTGGGCGGATCAGTTACGTTGGCGACCTGCTTAACGGACTTACACCTTGGTGCAAGCTTCCACGCAGTAATTGTGGATTTACCCTCCAAGGAGCCCGAGTGAGTTTGACCAACGTCTGTTCCAGGTACAGTGAGACTTCCCTTCATCGTCACCTTGTGTGAGACCCTAAATATTATGGCCACTAAGGTTACCAATTCGCAGTCAGCCCCTGGGCGGGAACAGTCTACAATCCGATCCGAACGTACGGGCAGGGTATCGAGCCCGAAATCAACTAAAATGATTCCACGCAGTAATTGTGGTTTTACCTTTAAGCGATCCCCATAATACGATCTGACCACCACAATCAGTTAAACCACAGAGGGTTAGTCCTCGTAGCTCACCCAAATGCGACCTCGTGCGCAACCACTGTGTGAGAGGGGGATCCCAGGCAGACTAATATGACAATTGGATTTAACTCTTCCTACTGCAAGATACTAAGTTTGTTTGATAGCTTTGGAAAGTTATCCTTTCAACCTATTCCAAAGCCCTACACCTTAAACTAATGTAGGTTTTCTAACAAAGATGTAAAAAGTCTGATAAATTTTAGTTAAGCGTTGATTTTAATGGTTGTTGTTTACTCAGAGGGTGTACGAAAGTGAAACTGATGGAATGATGACTCGATTCCCAAAAATATGCATGAAATATGATAAGCAATCATTTCTTTTCAATGAATACCTATTTAAGGGAAAGAAGAAGAGTCGTTTTCACTATCAAACACTTGATAAGGAATGCCCTCAATCAATTTTGTTTTCAAACAAATCCAATATGATGCTACAACATTTCAGAAATGAAAACTAATATGAAAACTAATCACTGAGATGTACTTTTGTCGTTTGTATGTGAATGATAATCAATTCAATGCAAAATTTCTCCTGCCAACTACCCTTTCAGATCAAGGAGATTCAGACAAGAAAACACAGATTTCGCACAAACAACACACCCTTTTGCAATCAAACAAGAAAAAGAAATCAAAAAGGCAAAAGGAAGGAGAAAGAGGTTGGATCATATGACCTCAAAGAACCAAATGAGAAGAGTTACAAACTTCAAATGTCCTTCACTAGAGTTCCCGCTCAGTCAGATAGGAGAGAAGAAAGCAGGGGATCGATTTCAAGCTCTCAACAGCAAAAACTCAAAAAGAATGAAGAAGTGCATAAAATCTGAGAAAAATATGTTTACTTCTCAAGATGAAGCATGTCAAAGGTCAAAGGAAGAATGATTGAATCACAAAACAACTCAGCAAGTCAAAAAACAGGGTTTTTACCTCAAAAAATTGTAATTTTTGAAGAGATTTTGTGCAAAAGAGGGTTGGCGCTCTGGTATAAGGGCCACCAGAGCATTATAAAGCTCTGTCCAACATCTTAAGGGAGCGCTGGTGCTCTTTTGATAAGGCAAGGGAGCACTGGAGTCTTAAAGCTCACAAAAATGTCCAAAAAACCTTAAAATTCAGTCAAATTTTGACAAACAAGCTGAGTGTGATGGAGTGAAGAGTCAATCAGCAAGTGAAATCAGATAAATGGGGTGAACAAGGCCTAAAAAAAATCAGGTAAGACAAGGTATTATGAGGAAAGACAAAACTAAGAAAGTTCTGATTCGATCCCCAGCGGAGTCACCAATTTCTGTTGTAGGAAAATCTCCCTGCGGACAGGTAGATTGCCTCAAAGAGCTTGACCCTAACTCTAAGACATAAAATGCTTAACATGGACACTGACTTCCTTTCAAACCTATCTAAACTAACACATGAGAAGGAAGGATAACATAAGTACCTCTTTATCGACGTTTGTCCCTGCACGCTCCGAGTTGTTCTCCGATCCTTTGCTCCTAGCTGAGTTCTGCGGACAAACAAGATACGACCACTTCCTACTCTATTGATATTAGCTTGAAAACAAATTTATCTATTAATGATAAGTTCATGTAACATTAGACACAAACTAGAAATAAACAAGACAAGCGTGTCATATTAATGAGAATAATGACAATAGTACTTACAATCGTAGATGCGAATGCGACAGCTTCGTCAAGTCCCCTTCGTCTAACCCTTGCCTGAAAGATCCACAACTTGGATAACAACAGCTTCACTGATAACTCTCTTTTGGCTAACTTTGTGTTTCCTCTAAGATCATAGGTTTCATGCTAGCAGTTCCTCCCCTTTCCAGCACCACTTATGAGATCATAAGTTTGGTGTAATTCTCCATTTCCAGTCCCCTTTCACCATTAGAAAGCTTGCTTATATAGCCTTGGAGAGGCTTTAACCACTTGAGATGTCCTTGGGGAAGTTGAGGATTTACCTCCTTCAGTTGAGGATCTTCCTTAGGATCATGGTTGGACTAGGGATTCAAATCCAACTGCCTTCCAAGAATGAAAGGATCCTTCCCCCATTCCTCTCAATAACTCAACTGCTGCCCAGAATAGGTAGCGCTCCCTCAAAAGCGCCATCAGAGCTTTGTAGCGCTCCCTAGTAGGCTTTAGGGGGGCGCCAACACTTTCAAAATCTATAGTGCTCCCTCAAAATGGCCAGGGGAGCTTTATAACTCTCCCTGACAGTGTAAGGGGGAGCGTTGGCGCTCCGAGATAGTGTAAGGGGGAGCGCTCCCCTCCAAAAACTCATTTTTTGAGGTGCTTTCAGATGGCAAAAGGTTTACAAGCCTGCTGACTCATTTCTCCTCTTCCAAATCAAATGTTTGAGGTGTTTCAAGTGTCCTTCTCATGTCATTATAGGCACAACATAGGCATCATGGCAGTATGCTTCCCTGACACTTGCGATACTTGTGAGCAACATGCGACACTTGCGAATTTGCGAGAAAAATGCGACACTTGCGACCTTTGTAATGATGACACTTGCGACACTATCAAAGTGAGTATTTTTGATGTGTAACAGAGAGAAAAATCACCAATGAAGGAGCATTCTTCTTGGGTAACTCCTTAGTAGCCTGGCTTAGTAAAAAGCAAGGTTCCATTTCTTTATCAACCACAGAGGCAGAGTACATTACTACTGCTACCTGTTGCACACAGGTATTATGGATGATTCAGACACTTGCAGACTTAGAGGTAAAATATACTGCACCGATCCCAATTCATTGTGATAACACAAGTCCCATCAGTGTGTCTAAAAATCCCGTCCTCCACTCCAAGACAAAACATATTCCCATAAAATATCGTTTTCTGACAGAGCAGGTCACCAATAATATTGTTCAGGTCCATTACATTCCCACTACAGAACAAATTGTAGACATCTTTACTAATCCCCTAGCCAAGAAATCGTTTGAATATCTCAGACAGAAGTTGGGTGTCATTTCGTTTCACACCTAAAAGAGTCAATCTTTTTAGGGGGAGATTTGTATTGTTTGATTATCTAATGCCTCCTAAAATTACTGCAATAGCTCAGGGGGAGCATGTCTCTTCTTTGACATTGATGTCAAAGGGGGAGAAAAGAATTCGGGTGCCTTAGTTGCCATCAATGCCAAAGGGGGAGATTGTTGGCAAATGTTTAACAGGTAGCGTATGCTTGTCATTGATGGCAAGTACAACAGTGAAGATGGCAGGATAAGAAGGATAAAATCCCTTAGGGATCTGAGCGTGTGAGAAGCTCAGGGGAGACAACATTGAGTGTGCATGTGAAGACTCTGCAGAGGCACATAATTCTAACAATCCCTCGGGGATTCAGAAGTGAAAAATGAGGAGGAACAGCGTCGAGGAGAATGCACGCAAAAAATCTCAAGATACAGGAGTTCACAGAGGAAAAGGAAGACAAAGGTCGAGGCCATTGAGAACTAGTAATTCTCCCAAGGTTGGGAGGAAAGTGTGCAAAGCTCAGGAGGGAGCACAACCGCCGTCAGATCGGCTCAAGAAGAAGATCTATACCGTTGGTTTCTACGTCCAGGAGGAGCTCAGGAGAAGCCTACAGAAAGGAGAGATTGAGATTGGTTGGATCTCATTCAGAAATCCCGTCAACCGTCAGATCGGACAGGAGAAGCACGAGGTTTACCATTGGGAAAATCCAAGGTGAAATCCCTAAAGGAGGGCTGACTCATCGGGGTTTCACATATCGGGAATCCTGTGAGCCAATGTGTTTCGACATTGGAAAGTCCGAAACCCCGATGAGGAGGTTTGGCTGTGGTCATATAGGGGAGGTCACGTGGACCACGAGCTCAGCGGGAGGGCTCACAAATCCCGAAAGCAGGAGGACCGTCCATCTCAGGGGATTATGTGGACCGTTGATCCGACTCCATTGATCGGAGTTTCGAGGATCAAGTGTTGGAGATGTCAAAGAATATTGACATCAAGAATCTCGAAATCGCAATGTGTGAAATCCCGACTGAACTTGAACCGTCAGATCAATATGTGATCTAGACCATTGACCTGACTCTGTCAGTAGACCACGTCAGCTAGGAACACGTGGCACAATCAGGTAATGACAAGTGTCAGACTGATTCAACATTTCAGGCACATGTAAGTCACTAATCAGAGTGACATGTGGCACTATTCAACACGTTTCAATCCACGTGTGACGTCAGCAGATGGACACCACGTTGGAGTTTCGAGGATCGCGTGTTGGAAATGTCAAAGAAACAATGCAACAAAAATCCCAATTTCTTGATATGAAAAATACCCGCGCAATCTGAGCTGTCAAATCAAGATCACATCTGAACCGTTGATCGGAGTTTCGAGGATCGCGTTTTGGAAATGTCAAAGAAACATTGCAACAAGAATCCCGATTTGTCGATATACAAAATCGTGACTTAAATTGCAGCCGTTGAATCAATATCAAATCTGGACCGATAATTCCAGTCAATGGAGATGCATCGGGGATCGAGAGTTAGACATGTCAAAGAAAATTGACATCAGGAATCCCGATATCGCGATAGGTGAAATTGCGATATAATCTGAACCGTCAGATCAAGTATTGATCGGAGGGCTACTGATGCATGACATAGTGAAACTACCAGAAATCATTGATGGCGTCTGCTAGAGAATTTGAATAAACCCCTGTGTGATCTCTAGAGGAGATGAAGAGTCTCCAAGCTTCGTCCAAGTGAAGGAAGACTATTTTTAGAAGGGATTGACAGATGGATGTGCGTGGAAGCCTGTAACTAAAACAGAGAAAGTGAGCTCGACTGTCACAGAGAAGACGAAGAGTCCCAACTGCCAGAGAGGCTAAGGAATCTCAACATAACATCCAGTGATGCTGAACGTGTGGGAAAACGGCCAGAGAAGCTGAAGAGTTACGATGATTATCACGCAGAGAACTCGAGAGGTGGAGGAGGTTGGCGCGGTATGAGCATGCACATGAATGACAAATATTGCATGCAAAAGATGCACATAAGCTATATATACATGGTACAGAGAAGAGATGAAGTTGATGTTGCTGTTGGAGTTTGCTATGGTTGTTGTTGGTGAAGGTGATTCATGTGTGAAAAAGGATCAGAGTGCAGCAGCTGAATAACACAGAAGAGGAACTGTGCAAGAGAATGGACATGGCACACAGAGCATAAAAAGCTGAAGAACAGACACCGCAAGAGATGTGTGCAGAAATGCAATTAGGTAGATAGAGCAATGAAATGCAGCAGAACAGTGACGAGTCTAGTAAGCCATTGTTGAACATCATATCAGTGTAATAAGTTTCAGTAGAAAATATTTATATTTCATGGTGGTTGGGAGGAGCTAGGGAGGATTGGTGTCCTCAAGGGTTCAAGTGGGTGCTTGAACACAGGGAGTTGGTGCTTCCTTCTAGTTGGTGCTAGAGAAACCAGGGAGTTGGTGCTTCCTTCTAGTTGGTGCTAGAGAAACCA
>ML803034.1:170693-187693 GCA_009831015.1 Picea engelmannii
TGCAAAACTGAGGTTGTAGCCTCATTATGAGTTGATGCTCATATGTATGATACTGTAAAGAATGTAACTATTACTTATCATATAAAGAAAAAGAGGTTTTTACCTTGCATGGGTTTCCTCAGGAAATATCTGTCTCTGTGTTTCTCATATATGTGAATGATGCTGAAAGTGCCATTGTTTATTTCCTTGCTTTATTGTGATCATCATTCAGTATCTCTACAAAGAGTTTAAAAGAACCATTATTGTTTAAGCACGGTAACAACTGATTCACCCCCCCTCTCAGTTATCTAACAGTTTCCATAAACCAAAGAAAGTAATCATAATGTACCATGTTTAACCAGATCACTTGCATGCAAGTGTCCTCAAAGAATAAACAATGTTATAAAAGTGTGATTAGTGGAACTGGATGTTACACAACCATTCAAAAATACCTTTGGAATTGAAGGAAGTTTTACATACATCTATCTTCTCTATTTTGACCCGATGCTAGCTAGACTTCAGATCAATCTTCCATAAGTATTTCCCCCCCTTGAATTGGTCAAGGAGATCATCGATTCGGGGAATCAGGTACCGGTTCCTGACTACGATTTTATTTAGGGCCTAGTAATCGATGCAGATTCTCCATATCCTGTCTTTATTCTTCACAAGCACGATTGGGATTCCACATGGTGATGAGATGGATCGGATGTGCCCCTTTTGGATCAGTTCTTGGATATGACACTTGATCTCCTCATTTTATAATAGAGAGAGATGATAGACTGGCCCATTGGGTAGCGGTGCGTCGTGGGTAAGATCTATTTAATGCTTGATCTGACAGTGCGGAGGTACCCCAACGGGTGAGGAGAAGATGTCCTTGTATTTTTCCAACACCTTATCCACTTTATTCTTCTGCATGGAGAGATCAGTCGTAGAGGCCATGGATGTGGCTGCAACCTTCCAATCACTTTTAGAGCGAATCATGAAGAAGACAAATTTATTGGTTTGAGAGATGACCTTCCTACATTGCTTGGAAGAGATCAAGGAAATTGAAGTAGGTGGGACTACCTTAGGTATCCTTTACAATTTCTTATCCAAATTAATAATAACATTGTGAGGCTTAGAGAATATCACAAATTTCAAGGGGAATAACATCACATGATAACTCGTCTTTGAAGGTCTTGATGTCATAGGAAATGCGACATTATTGGCTGACACGAAGATATCTTCCTTGGTAGAGTGATCTGATGGTGTATGGTTGTGGGTGTGGAATTGTCGGTAGGGCCAGCTGATTGATGACCTCCACTGATATGAGGTTCTCTTGGCTACCACTATCAACAATGAAGTGTAGCGAAGTACCCTTCACCCACATTTGTGAATGAAATAGGCGCTCACCTTTCTATGGCTCATTAGGTTCACCAAGATGCATCTTGATGGTAGCAACAGTGGCACTTTGTTATGCGTCAATAATCCATCTCCCCTTTTCTGGTTCTAACTCAAATTCTTTCACCTCAACCACCAATGACTTATTTGAGTGGTAATCAATAGTGTTATGTCAGAGGATCTTATGGAAGTTGCACCACTTTTCGATGTCTTTCTTCGTCTTTCCAATGTCCTTCTTTGTTTGTGTCTTAGACTGGTTGTACTAAGACTGTCCATATTTTCTATGCCCTTTTTTCTGTGGGTTGGGGCTGGTCTTGCCCTGCTTCTGTTGTGAGGGTTCCTAGACCCAAACTTCCACATCTTTTGTTTAAGCTTCTGATCGATTTTGACAGCATATCGATAGGCCACGCCCAAGGAAGATATGTCCAGAAACTCCATTTATGTCTAGATTTATCTATGAAAACTGACGTGATACTTGAGCACCAGATGTCGCTCAGAATATTTGTTGCCCAGTTTGGTGCACAAGCTATGAAAGATATTTATGAACTCTAGCATTGTTTGGTCACTTTCCTGCCGCAGTGTGGTCCATCTTGTATACAGGTCATCATAACTTCCAACATGGTAGTATTTTTCCTTAATAGCATCCTTGAAGGACTCCCAGGTGAGTGCGACTATTAATAATGAGGGTTCCTCTATTTCCTTTTTCTCACAGAAAGTCTCCCACCAATCTTTGACATGGGGGATGGCTTTGAGGAGTGAAAATGTAATATTTTCTCTATTGGAAAAGTTATGGATAGAAAAATACCCTTCTAGCAAATTCAATCATTTGTCTACAACGTCTGCGTCCATCTGACCTTCAAAAATAGGAATATCAAAGTTGATATGTACCTATAAGGAGGAGACTCCTCCGCTTGAGGAAGATGTATTGCATTTTGGTAGTCATCTAAGGATTTGTGCAAAAATATCCATCATCTCGTTCCTCTATTGCACGAGGGATTCCTTGAGAAACAGTTTGAAAGGATATCCTGTCCTGTTGTCTTTATTTTGTCCTTCCATGGAAGGTCACTTGAGCGTGCAAGAGCTCTTGTCCTCAAGAGAAACAATCTCGAGAACCAACTCTTTGTACCATGATCTCATCAGAGACGTCATTCATTAAGAATGACAAGGATAAGACCGCTCTGATACCATTGATCTGTATTTTATGAGAAGAATGAAACGAATACAAATCTATATTATTAATAGAGAGATACAATAAAACTTGGCTTCTATTCAATAAAGAAATATGTTGAAACTATAAAATGCAGATTGAAACAAGCTTGCTAGAATAGTGGTGGATTATATATGAGAAGAGATGTGATGACTATGCTCATTCGCAAGAAGATGAGTACACTGAGGCTCCAAAGATTTTTTTATATTAAATATGAATTCCAAAACCCTAGACATCCAAAAACCTAACCCTAGGATATGAAGCGCCAAAATTCACGTGGACCCTATTAGGGTAAGTTGGTACATCAACTTCCCGAGGTTGTAACTTTTGCATACATGTTATAGCAAGATTTGCCTCATCCTATGCAATCTTGCACATAAGGCCATTTTCCATTTACCTATGCAGACTTATCATCCCTCTTTGTAAAATCTAGAGCTAAAAATACATATTTTTCCACATGTACACATCTTGCGTACTATACAACATGCATATACGCAGTTTGCACCACTATAGCCCGTGTACATCGAGATTTGTGCCAAAAAATGAAAATTAATGTCGGGTTTCCATGTCATGACAGGAGTTCTATGATTCTTGGCCTTTCATATACTGGAAACGTTCTAACTCGGCCCTTTAGTTCCATTTGAAGGCTATAAATGGGCCAATTCCGAGCTATGGAAAAGGAGAGAAAGAATTCAACTTTGAGAGTAAAGTTACTATGGAGAAATTATTTACTTCATATTGAGTCTACATCCCTTTGTCCTTTAAGTCTGAACATAGTGTCCAACCCCGAAGTTCTTCCTTGATTTATTGAGAACCTCATTGTTTCTCTTTTATGAGCTTTCCTTTGGTGGAGGATTGAAGTGGTGGAGGCCCTACTGGAAGGAACTTAGTTTCTCGGTTCCAAACCGAGCTGACACAAAATTCTGTAACATTTTCATTTCTACTGATCATATATTAATAGAAATACTCTTTTCCCATCCAATTGATATCTTGCAAATATTTGAATTATTATTCCATGGGCGTATTTGTCATGTTTATTAATGGATTATCCTATTGAATGTGCTAAGATAATTTATTATCACCATATGCTTGATGTGCTTGGTTGTTGAGGACTAGTTGCAAGTATATTGCTTTGGGTCAAGTGCTCAATGGTGGAATTCATCGAACGTCTGAATGAGGTAGGCCTTTTATCTTGTATTGCTAGCATGTTTGTTTACATAACATACCTGATAAGAGAGTTGATTTCTTCAATCATTTCCATTTGTTTTGGTTTACCCTAGCCATAGAGATATTTTCCTCGTAACATAATTAGCGACCATACTGGGGATTGAATCTTCTTTGTTAGGGTTTGGAGTACGTTTCTCCTTAGATTTATCTCATTCCTATTGGGTTTCTTGTCGTATCATTGCTTGACAACCCCTATTCACTTTGGGTCTGAGTTTTCAACCTTCTCCCTTTCCTAGCCTTGTTTTTTGAAACATATATGCATTTTTTGGCTTGACAGTCGCGTATATACGTAGGTTGTCCCTTTGCAACCTGCATACATATGATTTGTTCCCTTGAATAGTCACATACATCATCTTTCCTTGCTTGTTTTCTGGGTCTGTTGGTTGCTGGGTGGGATTTGATGTTTGTTGAGTCTTCTTGGGTCTCTGTAGTGCCTGTTAAGTGCTTGTGGGATGACAGGAAACCCGTCTGGAGTTAAATTTTTGGGTGGAGTATTTCTCATCATCTTTTCATTTTGATTGTCCTTATAGATTGGGTTGGGTGTCTTGTTGATTGGTATTATTCTTGAGTTATCTATTTCTATACACAGTAGATTTTATATATCAAGTGGCTTTTCAGTCCATGCATTTTCATTTTTATTATATTGAAAATACAAAAATATTGGGCATTTTGCATTGCTTGGCATTTTGGTCTTCTGAGTCCTTTTCATTATCTTAGTACATGTAATGAAATATTGCATTTTAACTTCAAAATTGCAGAGTTGAAATCAAAAATTGCATTTTTTTTTAGAAGCATATAATTCATTGAAAATTGAAGTCAAGGCTTTACATTATATTCATATTTACTTTTCTTGCAAAGTCATAACATCATGAGTTTCACTACCATACATTTTTGAGTAATCAAGGCCACTAAAATTAACGTTATAATTTAAAATTGATTAGTCACGATTTTATTTTTTAGGGTGCACAAACTAGCTTAGGATTTAGTGCCTTGGAATAGGATTTTGTGAGTAAACTTCTCCAAGGCAATTAAATCAACATATGTGTCTGACAAAGGGAGTGGACAAATCCATTGTATAATTGGTAATATTAGGAGGCTCTTCTCACACCGAAATTAATCACGAGGTCACGCGAGGTTGGTTGAAGGGATATTCCCTCGATACCTTCTTAGCGTCAGAGATATTTTTGGGGATCTATTCACATCTGGGGATATTGCTAGTGCCTTTACCTCTGTGAGAGGTAGTACTTTCAAGGTTCCAGGCTTTGCTACCCTACCCATACGATGGACCTGACTTACGACTGCTCGCTTGTGCATCATTTATACAGTGGTTTATTAGTTTCTTGACTTAGGTTCCACATAGGTTACTTGCACAGGTTATTCTGCAAGTACCCTGGGTCAAATTAGGGTCGGACAACACACAACCTTTATGGAGGATTACCTCTCTGGGGGATCTGACCGAATGGTTGTTAAGCCCATGAGTGCCCTTATAAATGATTATGTTACCTATGATCTTTAGCAGGGAGTCTTAGGCCCCTTGTGGGAGAGACATACCATCTTTAGGGAGGGAGGCCACTTTCAACCACTTTACCCTGTTTGTGTGCATATTGGTCATTTGAATTTTGGTGTGATCTTTAATAACTAGTTGGCCTTAGGATTGATTTTTCATTTTTAGAGTCTTAAGTCATCGTGGATTCAGACCAGCATCCCCGTCGGTCACGTCGCTTGTTATAGTTACCACTGGATTTCAAGTCTTTGCCTTCTAAAAGGCATAGAGTTATTAGGTGTGGTACACACACATCCATTGTTTAGACTTGTGATTCTACAAGGATGAGTATTGAACCTAGTATTCAGAACACTGGGAGCCCTTCGACTCCCACACCCACTATAGTTAATGGCACACCTTCAACTCTTGCAACCAAAATGGTTGTAGTGTCAGAGGCACCTATCATTACTATGGATTAGCCTATAGTGAATGCTCAATATCTTGCCTCAAACCCTTTTGGGCCTCTTGGTCACTCACCAAGCTATAATTTTCAGTCCATCTGTATGGCCTCTAGTCCTTTTTCCTATGGTATCTTGAACTTTACTTCGCAATTTTGGAACGCCATCCCAACTGCCGGCCCTAATGCCAACATTGGGCTTGGGGGCACTACACCTCCTTATAATCCATTTTCACTTGGTGGTTCTCAAATCCATCAAATGACTCCTAATGTATAGGCATTCCTGCTTTTAACCTTGGGTCTAATCCTCTTGCTTCTAGGTGGAACAACCAACCCGACGAACAATCTTCTGCTCAAGTTTCATCCTATACCCCTACCTCCTCGGTGCCAATTTATACCAATATGTTTGGCATGACGAATCCACCTCTATCCTCCGGATTCACACCCAGAGGAGGTCAGTTTCACTCTTTGGGCAACCCCCAACCCGGATCCAATCCGGCTGGGCGAAATTGTTATAACCCCCATCAGAACATTCCTACTGGAATGATGCCCAACCAACCTTTCACGAATCATCCCGGAGGAGGGCCTTACAATCTCGAACAGGGCCATGGTGCTTACTAGAACCCTAGATGGGTTGCATTTCCTCAAACACAATCTTTATAGGGAGCTTAGGGCCAGATGTCACAACCCTGTCTCCCTTTTTTGGCCACGCTTAATCTGCCAGACTTTTCCAAGTTGATGAACGACCCTATGATTCATGATCCTACATTCCCCCCTGTCCCCACCAAGCTTCCTTCGGACATTCCAAAATTCGAAGGTAAGAATGGTGAGGATCCTCGTGATCACATTACTACCTTTCACCTATGGTGCTCCTCGAATTCCCTTAATGACGATTCTATTTGGTTAAGATTATTTCAACGCACCCTCATTGGAGTTGTTGCGAAATGGTACATCGAGCTACCTAGGGGGGAATATGGGACCTTTATTCAAATGGTGTTGGTATTCCTTAACCACTTCCAATTGTCGGTTCATTACGATGTTGGCCTAAAACTTCTGTAGACTTTACGCTAGGACACCACCACTCATATCTCAGATCATATCCAGGAGTGATGTAGAAGGAAGAGGTTTATTAATACCTCCATACCCCCGACCTTTATTTTAGAATGGTTCCTTAAGTATTTGCACCCTCCTATCTCAAAGGATGTTGCTACATCTAGGGTTACCACTAAGGAAGAAGCAATATTTAAAACCCAGCAGTTAGATTTGATATATGCTCAGTTTGGGATGTTATACCACATTCTTCTGGACGCACCATGATCAAATTATGACCCCAGACAAAAGCCCGGACCTCATGCCGATGGCATTGTAGGCTTCGCCAATGTAAAATCCGCAGACTCGATGACAAACCATTTGAAATAGATGTCTCTAAACCAGTCTACAAGAGGGCCAACTTCATCTGTGTCTTCCAATCCCACTCAGTCGGTGGATGTACATTTCGTGCAATTGTCGGCCAACTAGAATGGTAACTAGCAATGAGGCGGAAATAAGAAGAAAGGACGTAATAGTCATAAGGGTGGAAAAAATAATAATAAACCTAAGGACAATGGTAATAATGAGAAGACGAATAATAATGCTGGAGAGCGAAAACGAGAAATATGTAAGGTGAAATTTCCCTGTAATCTTTGTAGAGACGATCACCTTACTGATTTATGCCCCAAACTTGCGGAAGATGCGAGGCTATTATCTCTACCACCCGCCGTACTAACGAATCCTTTTCCACATAACCAACACATAGCCTCAAGCTCCTCAAATTCCAGAAATGCGGTTGGTGGGAGTCAAAAATCGTCATTGCAAGACGGCAACCATTTGTGTATCAATATGGTTGATGCAAAAGTTAATGTAGCCACTCGATCTCAAGATTATAGCTCTTCCCAGGATATACATGGTCTAGAATCTACTCCTCCTCCTATAGAGATGACTTTATAGATTGAAAAACCAGAGCGACCACCTCGTATTCCGAAAGGAGTACTCAAGCGCTCTACCCACAATCCAAATTCTAGAGCCTCCCAAAACTACTCTATTGTTGAGGACCTGGGTCAAACCCCTTGCGCTATGTCGGATTTGGAGTTAATCCAGATGTTTCCTTCATAGAGGAATGCCTTACTATCTATGTTAGGAGCTCTAGAACCCAGTGGCTCAAAAGTTATCAAGTTTGACATCACAGATGTGAAGCCTTGCTTGCCTTAC
Organism: Picea engelmannii; assembly: GCA_009831015.1. Lineage (NCBI taxonomy): Eukaryota > Viridiplantae > Streptophyta > Pinopsida > Pinales > Pinaceae > Picea > Picea engelmannii. Next base: position 178,674 of record ML803034.1, read on the forward strand.
CATGTGAAATTCCAAATCCACGTGGAGTACTCAAAGTATACCATCAAACGTGCAGTTGTCTATGAAGGCACTGCTACATGTGTGATTTCCTTGATCTATTGGAAATCTCTCAACTCTCCGACTCTTTCTAAATCATCGAACATGTTGACTGCTTTTGACGGTCATTCCTTCTGCCCTCACGGTATTGTTCTTGCCTTTTTGGTCCAGTTAGGTGGGAAGATGGTAGAGGTGGAGGTCGAGGTATTTGATTCACCTCTTGATTATAACTTGTTACTAGGATGCAATTGGACCTATGTTATGGTTTCCGTCGTATCATATTTCTTATGTACTCTTTGTTTTCCTCATGAAGGGAGGATTGTGACGATCGACCAGTTATCCTTTGCATATGCTAGTCCCAATGCATTTGTCGGACAACTGATCCCTGTGATTGACAATTCTCAGCCGACAACTGATAATATTGGTGTTAGAATGTATTCTTCCCTTATGTGTACTTTTGTCTTCATGACACCGACTCACCACGTTTACGCCATGTCCAGTAGGCCCATTTCGACAGGGAGGTCCATTCTTTTCCGCACTTCCTATTTTAGTGATCCATGGAACCTATCTTCCCCAACTTCATCTTGTGAAGGTCGGTCGCATCCTGGAATGGCCATGCCACTATCAGAAATGAAGATTGCGTATCAAGTTGTTCTTGACTCTTTCGTCGATCCTGATCCTGTTACCTCACCCACAGATGAGGAGGATATCGTTCTTAGGCCCGTGTGGAGCACTTCGTTGTCTTGTTCACATGACTGCCTCGATAAGACTTTTCCTTCAGACAAATCCATCATCAAATACATGAATGGTTCCGACAAAACTTGGGATGATATGCATCACCACTCTTATTTTCTCCCAGAGCTTGAAAGAATCGAACAAGATGACTTTCGATCTACTTTGAGTGAGATAGTTAATCACACCGTAGTTCCACTTGATATGCACAAAATTTATGCCGAAGGAAATATGGTGAGTACTTCTCCTACCGCAACGATCGATATCTCTCATACCCCTAGGAAGATTGAAAATGTACATATCGGTGTAGATTGTTTTCCAGAAGAAATCTTGATCTACACTGAACTCTTTAAGTAATTTCGAGATGTATTTTCTTGGTCATATGAAGAGATGCTAGGAATCCACCCTCATATTGTCAAGCATGAGATTAGAACTTATTCGGATGCTAAACCTGTTCGACAATGTCTTAGAGTTGTCAATCCCCATAAGGCCCCTGCTATTAAGGCAGAGGTGGAGAAACTACTTAATGCTGACTTAATCTACCCAGTTCCCTTGATTGAATGGGTATCCAATCTCGTTCATGTGAATAAGAAGCAAGGAACTATCCGTGGAATTTCGTGACTTGAACAAGGCATGTCCCGAAGACAACTTCCCGACACGTTTCATTGATCAAATTCTCAACGAGTGTGCGGGAAGCACGGTGTTTTATTTTATGGACGGGCTTTAAGGTATAACCAAATTCAAATTAAACATGAGGATCAATACAAGACGACATTTATTTTTCCTTGGGGTACTTTTGCATACTAAAAAATGCCTTTCGGCCTTAAAAACGTCGGAGAAACCTTCCAACATGCCATGACCTTTTCTTTTCACGATCTTAAGCCTATAGTCGAAGCTTACCTTGACGATCTCACTGCTCACTCTTGTAAGAGAGTGGATCACTCTACGCACCTTCAACTTGTGAAATATGTCGCTACTATAGAATCCGGTTGAACCCTCATAAGTGAATCTTTTGCGTTAGGTCTGGTCGTCTTTTGGGATTTCTAGTTTTCGAGACTAGGATCATGGTGGATCCATTAAAAGTTGAGGCAATACTTAGATTGCCTCCCCCGCGCACTATTAGACTAATTCAAGTTTTAAAGGGGAAAGCTAACTTTCTACGTCGTTTTATAGTAAATTATGCCAATATCACTAAGGGTTTCATGCGTCTTTTGAAGAAGGACACCCCTTTTATCTGGGATGAGCGAGCCCAAAAGTCCTTCTATGCTTTGAAGAAAGTCGTGGTATCGATGCCTCTGCTGAAGTCTCCCGACTACAGTAGGGATTAATTTCTTTATATCTCCACATCTGAGGAGACGATTGGTATGGTTTTGGTTCAGGAGGATGATGAGCTCTGCGAGCACGTCATCTACTATCATAGTCGAAACTTAGTCGGTCCTGAACTTAATTATTCCCACATTGAAAATCTAGCTTTGGTTTTCGTTCACGCAGTCCAACGTTTGTGTCATTATATATTAATTTGCAAGACTATTTTGGTTTCCGATGTCAATCCATTTCAATACATCCTTACCAGGTGTATCATAGGGGGAAAATACAATAAGTGGATTTTCATTTTACAAGAGTTTGATCTCGATTTCACTTCTCCGAAATCCAAGAAATCACTAGTCTTCACAGAGTTAATGTCTGACTTTCCACAATTGGATGAGGATTTGATCCATGTTGATTTGTTTGTGGATGAACATAGTTTTATTGTCTCGTTGTCTGACCCTAGTATGGAGACATTGTTCTTTATCTTCAAACTTTGAATTTCCCTCATCATCGCTCGTGAGATGACTGACGACGTATATGATACCAAGCTAAGAATTATACTATCATCGGTGACACTTTTTATCGTTGAGGAATAAAAAATATTTTTCATCGTTGTTTAAATCACATAGAAGCCGATTCAATCCTGAACAATTGCCACAGTGGGGCTTGTGGTGGTCATCTATTTGGGCTTGTGACAACCCAAAAAATTTTGCGAGACGTGTGTTTCTGGCCTTCTATATTTAAAGATTGTATTGAAGAATTTAAGAATTTTCACCCCCTATTAGATGTTCACTCAAAAAATGCACTCACATCCATCCCCTCTTCATCCAGTCATTACCGTCGGTCCCTTCACCAAGTGGGGGGTGGACTTTGTGGATTGCAACCCAACTTTGGCTGGGGGGCATCAACACATTATCGTGGCCATCGACTACTTCACTAAGTGGGTCGAGGCCATGCCTACAATTAAATCTTATGGGAATACTATCGTCTTCTTCATATTCAATCAAATTATCATCTGGTTCGGTATCCCGAGTGAGATTGTCACGGATCATGGAAGGCACTTTTAGAATGAAATGATGGAAGAGATAGCATCTAAGTTGGGGTTTAGACATGGTCATTCTTATCCTTACTATCCTCAGGTGAAGGGACAAGTAGAGGCCGTCAACAAGTCTCTCAATACCACTCTGCAAAAAACTGTCAGCTAGAGTAAGTCCGACTAACACATTATGCTATATCCCACACTTTGGGCATACCGAACCTCGATCAAGACTGGCACCAGATTTTCCCCTTTCCAGTTAGTACATGGTGTGGAGTCAATTCACCTATTGAATGTGAAATCACTTCTCTTAAGTTGGCAGTTGTGCTCCTACTTGACACTTCTAATCTCGATCGATACCTTGTACACCTAGAGAGTCTTGACGAGTAGCGTCGAGACGCCTCTACAAATATCAAGGAGAACAAAAGACATGTCAAGGTCCAGTACGATAAGTATGTCTATCCTCAGTTGCACATTGAGGGTGACTTGGTCCTCTTGTATGATCAAGCCAAAGAACCGTTGGGGGAAAGCAAGTTTAAACCCATGTGGCATGGTCCTTATATCGTGTGATGTGTCTTAGAAAAAGGAGCCTGCGAGTTAGAATATTGTGAAGGGAATATGTTGGTTGAGCCCAGGAATGGGCTCTACTTGAAAAGATATTATGCTTGAGCCCCAATCTCAGGCGTAACTCTTTGTATACTAATGTAATTTAGTGTATATATCTTTTCCCTTTCTTTTTGTGTTCATATTTCTTATCGAGTTTTCCCTTGGTTGGCAGATGTCAACAGAGTCGTCGGTCTACCTAGGATTCATAGACTGAGCCAGTCATCATACAAAGAACTTGACTTCCACCGCTTGGGTGGTTTAATCACCCAAGGGTCTACTGGTGTCTTAAGGTGGCGTATGCCTAGGGCCATCCACGAATAATGTGGCTGAATATAGTGTCATTATATAACTTTTTGCATGATGCTATCTCACATGGTATTCACTCTTTAGAGGTTCGCCTAGATTCCTAGCTAGTAGTATGTCAATTGAAGGAAAGTTACCCCATGCATGATTCTAATTTACTCCGACGATTCCTATGGGTGCGTATTTTAGAATGACAGTTTGATTTTATTACTTATTATCACATTCCTAGGAGTTCTAATCATGTATACGATGCTTATATTAATTTTGTTTTAGATTGGAATTTGTCACATAACTAAAGCATAGAAAACCATCTCATCAATGTACACATTGTAAATATAAGTAGAGCCAAAGATCCCTATTTTATATATATTTCAAAAAATATGGTGTTTATAGTACAAAATTGGGGCTAATACCCTCAATATACATATACATCTGGTACTACAATATCCACGACATCTATGCTTGTGGTACTGGATGTGTGTCATGGTAACAAACTATGGCACTTGTGAGACACCGAAAGAGTAATACCCAAGCTCTGGGCACACCAACCACTTTACATGGATTCCGGTAGATCCTCTACCTTAACCATGGGAATCCTATGAGTCAAACGAGATAGGTTTCCCTGCACGTTTTGTAGAACTCTCTCAGCTTCTCCTCTCGCCACCTCGTCTCCCCGATTCCTCTATTGATGTTGAAGAATCCCTTTCGGCTGTCGAAGACCCACGTCTGTGTTACACAAGTGTCTAGTTAGTACTTAAGCACCATCCAAAAATATCTTTGTTCTACTATACAAAAATACTAAAAAATGAAATATTTAAAAACATTTGACATACCTATGTCCCCATAGGCGGTTCCTGGTGGGAGTGGCATGTTTGTATCCCCTCTGAAGTCGTTCCATGCATAGGGATAGTCATCTAGAGAAATGACCTGTCGCTGCCACTAGTAGAAGAAATCATCATTGTAGGGTGTGGACACCCTACCTCCCCCCTATCGTCTCATTACATCGGTCCACCGTGCCATGGCTGGATCGCGAGGTCCTCTCAAAAGAATCTAGACTCTAGGTCCCAAACCTAGAACCCACTAAAAGAAGAAACTGCATAAGATAGATGCAAAACCGAAGTTCCTCTTACTACCCTGTTTGCACTTTGTCAACTGACTCTTCATATTAGCCAGTAGTGAGGTACACCAATCATATACTGTGAGTCTCAAGAACTCTACTACATAGAACATGATTGGCCTTGATGCTTGGTGCAATGAGGGCAAGCCTTGATCCTGGTCAAAATGAGGACAACAATCTTCAGGTTGAGATTGTTTATCGCTCAGATGGGGAGTTGACTGCCAACCTTCTGAGTCCTTGCTACACAGTGGGCATCTATGTACTCCACTATTTTCATTCCGCTTCCTGCTCCCCATGATTTGAGGTTTACAACCTCTCCCCGGCATGATAATACAGTCAAAAAGTAGATATCCTCTACTTCAATCCTCAATGGTTTCCCATCGAGATTGAAGCTTTCATTGTGAGGGTCCTAGTAACCCACAAGTATCTCAAGCAACCTCACCTGGGCGCTCATCCCTTTGAAAGCCAAAAATTTATATGAGCCACATCTTTTCAAGGCCATTTGGGCCACCGGATCTCTTTCCACAACAAAATCTACCTCCTCATGCTCTCTTTCCCTCCATTCAAGCACTATCCAGCCAGATAAAAGTCAAAATTTGAGTTAGCAACCATATAAATTATTGATTGCGCAGTTGTACGCGATCTGCTTCACTTACAGTCGCATATATGGCTGGGTATACGCACCATATAATTTTCATAGTTGTGTATAACCCATCTTATACGCGACCTGATAAGGGACATCCCATGTACACCGAATTACACAATTTATTCCCCAAATTACTCAAAATTTGAAACCTAATTTAAAAATTTAATCCACTGGAAATGAAGAGGAGGGGAAGAGGAATTACCTTCTCCAGATGGTTTCTGATTTCGTCGCCTGATGCTCCCATAATCACCAGTTGAATCTCGGAGGTAATTTGGTCCAATTTTCACTATTTGGGTAAAAATTCAAAATGGTATAGTAATTTTTGGTTTTGTTACTATTTATAACAATTTTTTACCCACTTTATATAGTTTTGAGTCATTTTGTTTTTCGCCTAATGGACTAATACAAAGGTGGATTGAGTTGGTTTTTTTAGTTTTCACGAGGGATTCTTGTGAATTTCAACATTATGTTGGTCGTTCATCACCACAGGCAGGTATTTTCACTACCCAACATATAGGATAGGTATCCATTCCATCATGCATTTTTTCATTATCCTATAACTGTCACTTTTTATGCCTTAAGTACGAACCCATTTGTTGTGACACAAAACCTTCCATTTTCTATAAGTAGTTTCGTTATCAAGTGGTAGAGACTTACCGAACATGGGTGCCCTAGTTAGATCCCCTACTTCATTTGGTACCCATGCTGAGATTTTTTCCATAGGACCAGGAGTCCCTCATAACTAGTACATGACTTTATGTTGACCCTGATTTCTCACTCATAAACATGATGCCTTATACCCTGAGGACTCCCAACCGAGTTTAATTTAAACTCTTTTCCAATTTGTCTTCAAAAAGTGAAAAGATTGTCGAGTGAACTTGTCTCTTTCACACTCATAAATTGGATTTGAAAGGACGTCTATTTGGCACAATTTTATCCCTTTTTAACATGAAGTAGAGTAAATGCCATGAAAAAGGACATTTTTTGGCATTAAGTTGTGATTGCATCTCATGCCCTTGCTTGCAATATTGAGCCTATAGTCAGTTCTCACTTTGCGTTATAAACCGTTTTCCTTAGCAGTTTTTTCATCCTCAACCAAGCATAACCTCGTTAATATCCTTCACAATTTGACACCCTCTACCTAGGAGGGAACATTCCTCTGAGTGTCCATCTCCCGCATGCATCTCTTTGTATTGAGCATAGGTATGTTCCACTGCTGGAACTAGTTTTTCTTACTTGCGACACTCGTTTCCTCCTCTATATCATATCATTCATTTGTCTATGAAAAAAAAAAATACGGGCAGGAAGGGAGTATTATCTTATATTGGCAGTAGTCATGTTTCCTTTGAACATAGCACAAAGTTATTGAGTCCATTTGTCATCATAATTTTGGGTTTAGCATCGCCTTAAGAAGCTGATCTGTTTACAAAGTCTTCTCTACCGACTGGTTACTATTCTAGTCCCTATAGAGAATTTCATTGATGCCTCCTTCATCTCATGGTTTCATCATTAAGTCTATGCTGTCGGAGTCTTCCATATGTCTCATGCTCTTGTTCAAAGGAAGTCTATCAACCTGTGTCGACCACTTCTCAGAACTCTTGACTTTGCATTTTGTCCATACCCTCAATCTGTGTCAGTGTCACATGATACTATAGTCCTATCATGCACCTTGGTCCTACTTCCATCATTGGTAGGTAACCTAGAACCCAACAGTCAACATTTCATCATTGGTCATTGATTGGGTGGTTTCCTTTGTGTTCGGCGATAAGACATCTATTCACACATTGGGATTCATGCAATGTCTTGGATTCCATTAGCCTTATTGGTGGTTTCCTCACCTTTGTCAACAATTTTCATTATTGGCTACTATTCATAGGGTCTTTTTCGTGTACCGCTTGCACTTGGAACACGCTAAAGATGCACAGAGCCGTTGGTTCATGAACATGTTCTTCATCTGATTTCCTCCAAATCATGAAGCTCCTGATTTGTACCTCATGTTGACTGATGAGAGATGCCTTAATGCTCTCCTTTCAGCGGGTCTCCTTCCATCGACTTCAACTCATCTATTCTGGAAATAAGACCTAGAGTCTTATGAGTACCTTGAGGCTTGCAATCATTAGTGGCAGGTTCTCTCGCCATCGACAGTTGGGAATACATCATTGTCTCCTGATCGATGGATTCTTTGGGTGTTTGACACCGACTCCTTTATTCACACTTGTAAGAATGTAATCGGTGACTTGATACCTACTTTCATTATTGGTAGGATGTCTCACGTTTTTTAATGATATACCTCAATAACTGGTAATCAAACGATGTCTCATTTTGTTCGACCTCAACTCCTTTATTCACATGATGTAGAATTGCACCCTTGGAGGATTGTGTAGAAGACTTGAAGACATCAATATGTGGCTGCATCTTTCTTGAGCTATTGCTTCCTTTTCATTGGACCAGTACCTATATGACTTTACACTACTACATATTGAAAAATTTGCAAGGACCACTTGCGACGAAAGTACTCTTTCGTCGCAACATGCAAGAGATTTTTTTTTTCTAAATCTACCTCGTGTTCGTCGCCATCTCAACACCTACAGTTTGACTGAACTGTAATGGTCAATTTTCGTCGCATAAGCGACGACCTTACATTTTTTGTCGCCTATGCGACGAAATTTGACCATAAAAATTTAGTCAAACTTTACTGTTGAAAATTACCTAAAATAAATAGCTGTAAATATATATATATATATATATATATATATATATATATATATATATATATATATATATATTTTTTTTTTTTAGGTCACTATCATTTCAATTGCGACGATGGTGACCTAAAATTGGCCTATAAATATTTGATGATTTGAAGATGTTGCGATAATCTTGCTATAACAACGACGGTTCTGAAAGGGTATTTTTGTGCGGAAAAATGTCGCAGAATGTTGTTAGAGGTGGGGAAAAAAGTAAAGCGGGTGAAAAGGGTGATGGTAGATGTTATTTCCCTTGTAAAAAATGTTGCCTCGGATGTCCCATAAGAATTTTAATAGCAACAACTACAAAACATTGTAGGAAATACGGTCACATTGATGGAGGATTGAATGAATATCGTACCATGGTAATTAGCTATATATTTATTATCTTTTTTTTATTTTGTCAATTTTATATAAAATTATATATGTATATATATTGTTTGAATGTTTGTTATAGTATACACTAATTTTGCATGATTGTTTGTAATT